>PVJS01022574.1:0-30403 GCA_004027185.1 Glis glis
GCTCTCTCCCTCCCTCCTTCCTTCCTTCCCTCCCTCCCTCCCTCCCTCCCTTTCCTCTCTCCTTCCCTCCCTCCCTCCCTTCCTTCCTTCTCACTCCCTTCTTTCCTTCTATGATTGTTAAACGTGACAAAGGAGACTGGAGGATGGCGATCAAGAGCCGGCTTTACTCCCAGAAAGCTGAGGGAGAATGTGCCTCCCGCATGTGTGTGAGTGGACTTGCGCCCGCACCACTCCTAAACGGCACCGTCAGCCACCTAGCCCCAGGTGTTGTGGGGCAGTAAAGGATCCACAGGCTGCTGGTGTAGAGACGACCGTGCCACACAGCATTGCACAGGGGAGAGTGGGACAGATCCTCTCAGTGTGCAAGGTCTTCAGGGGAGCAGGGTGTAGTGAGCCGGGGAGAGCTGTCAGGACTGGGGCCCCCCTGTCCTGGAGCCCCCTGGAGGCTCCTCTGTGCAGAACCACGGGGTGTTGTGGGGTGAGTAACCTCCTCCTGCACGGCTTCTGCCTTCTGTTTTAGGTAGGTTGGTTCACATTTTAACCTGAGTATCAAACTTTACATTAGGGCAGTTTGCAGGATGGAAGTGGCCTTTTGGTAAATCCCATGATCTTTCCTATAATTCTGTGGTTTTTTTTTTTTTTGAGAAATGAGAGTCTGTGATGAGAATATCATTCTCCCGTTTTTTCCAGTCCCCAGAGCACAGGAAACAGCTTTCTTCTCCCTAGAGAGTGGGAGGCACCTGGCACAAGGCAAAAGGTGCCACTTTAGTGTTCTGGGTTAGAGAGTGACAAGACTCAGTGGTACCGATGGATTGGGATGGGGGAAGTGGATGAAGACAGGAAAGCCTTCTTGGTTAGGGATGTTTATTATGTTCGTAGTTAGAAATTAGGAAACTAGTGTTTTAAAAGGTTGGATTCCACGGTGAGCTTTATTTCCCCCTCTTTTTAAATAGGTGTTATTAAAATGTTTCCTTTTTGTTTGTTTACTAATAGTATGAGAAAATTCCAAGGATGGTTTCCGTGGTCTGTGAGTGTATCTTGGACAGTATCTCTCAGTGCGATTCCGGAACCAACTACCCCAGAATTACCAGAGGGCCTGGGTGAAATGAGACATTCTTAGACTCTATTCTATTAAATCTATGATATACATACATGTTTAAATATGTATATACTTAAAGTACATATGCATATTGTATACTAAAGTGTATGTTTGTGCATGTACACATATGTATACATATGTGTTCATGTGTATGTGTGTGCATGTATACATATATACATATATATATAAATGGACATATATATGTATATATGTATATATGTATATATATATGCATATATATATATATATATATATTTTGCTTCTTAGGTGAATCTTTTTTTCTTTCCCACCCTACTACATCCCCCCTTCCTCCCCATACATGCTAGTGAAACTGGTGGTAATACCTTTATTTTATTCTATTTTTTTTTGTGGTACCGGGGATTGAACCCAGGGGTGTTCTACCTCCAAGCTACAACCCCAGCCCTATTTTTTATACTTTATTTTGAAACTGGGTCTCACGAAGTTGCAGAGGCCTCACTAAGTAGCTGAGGCTGGCTGCAAACCCGGGTCCTCCGGTCTCCACCTCCCAAGTACTGGGATTACAAGCATGCACCACCATGCCCAGCTGGTAATACCTTTATATATTGCCAAAGCATTATTTACTGTTTCCTTCCTGAACCTTTTGCAAACTGAAATTTCAGAGACCCAGAAATCCATTTAAGATGACCCAGGGCTAAGATTTACAATGACACTACTGAACACTTGGTGGCGGGGGTGGGTGTGGAGCAGGGACTAGAAGTGACCCTAGGAGGATTTGAAGGAGGGTGTGTTCACTTTTGTGAGCAGAAGAAGGAAAATCGAGTTGCAGAGAGGGGAGAAAGGCGGTTTCCAGTGGGGAAGGCAGGAAGGTGAGGGGGAAAGTCCTGCTCAGGAGGCAGGTCTGTGTTTCATTTGTGGGCTGGGTGGGAGGTGGGGACAGGAGCGTATGAATCACAGATTGTCTCTGTAATTTTCTCATGCCTTAGAGTTGAAAACAGTCACTCTCTTAGGGGCCTGCATTATAGCCAGTCTCTTGGTCCTACACAGATAGTATATTGAGAAAGAAATGATGGATGTAGATGCTATCTAGGAAGGATGGTATTCTCACGCACAAGCTGACTGACTTCATGAAAGAGAGAAAGAGGCCAGGTTTGTAATATTTATGACATATGGACCATAAAGTCTCTTCTGTCCGTAAGACCAAAGAATCAATGAGCGCATTCATTGGCCTTTCTTTGAAGCCATAATTTGGGGCTTTCAATAGTTTCTAATTTGGGGGTTTAATTTTACTGTCAATCTGCACCCCATCTGCCCTCCTGGGGAATCTGCTGGCATCCCTTTCGCCCCGACCTCGCGCACCTGTAGTTGGTGGCTCCTTTCCTTGCTGAGTAGAGCCAAGTCTAAGGCCTGTTCTGGGTCTGTACTCAAAACAGGTCTGTGAATCGGCAGGCCGAAGGCTGGTAATACAAACTCATAAACCCACAAACCTGTTTTAGAAACGTATGTTAAAATGTATTTACGGGGTTCTCTGACTCCTCCCATTCCATATTTCGGAGCTCAGGCGGAGCGCTTCTTCTATTTCAGTTTATAGCCTCATTAAACAGAGAAGGGTTGGACCCACAACAGGGACCATGTTTTTATTTTAATATTATCTCAAATTATAACACATTATTAAATTTGTACAGACTAAGTTGCTGTTTTATTTATTTTCACATGAGATTATGAGCCCAGGACTGAGTTTGAGATTATGAGCCCAGGACTGAGTTCCAGTCACAAGTTTATGAAAAATCTTGGAAGAGCTGCCTGTCCTTGCCCAGGCCCAGGACAACTGAGGTGGCCCTGGGCATTCAAGCTGGGGTTCTAGAGCACTGTGAGAATGCCTGTGTGCATCCCATTCCACATCCTACTGTCCCTTCTTCTTCAATATGAAATCCACTTACTCCTGGGGATATAGGAAGGGAGTGGTTTAGTATGTTGAGAGCCTTTCCTTTGATCCTGACATGATTAGGAAACCCTAAAAGGAATCTAATATCTTTTTTTTTTTTTTTTTTACTTTTGGTACTGGGGATTGAACCAGGGGGCTTCTTCTTCCAAGCCACACCACCAGCTTTTTTTTTTTTTAATTTTGAAACAGGGTCTCACTAAGTTGCCGAGGGCCTTGTTAAATTGCTGAGGCTGACTGTGAATCTGTGAAGCTCCTATCTTAGCCTCCCAAGCCCTGGGATTACCAGTGTGCGCGATCTAATATCTTAATCCATACAAACTGTCCTATAAATTGGCTCTGTCCCAGGGTCCCTTCAAATCACCTTAACATTTAGTCTTTTTTTCCCAAGGCATGTCTTACCAGAATTCTTTTTCCTCTTATACTTCCAGAAATGTGTGTGTTTGAAGAGGTGGGTAGGTGGAGGGTAGTGTAAGGTAGGAAAAAGTCAGAGGTCAGTGAGACGTGGGCAGCACATGTTTCAGTACACGGAAACCTGGATGTTGGCAGTCGACCTTCCCAGGTGAATCATTCTGACTGTTAAGCTGCTGTGGCCGGTGGCGATTCAGCCTCAGGCAGAATTGTAGTGTAGGAGAAATTTGTGTGTCTCCTGCGTTGCCTTGTATATCCCCCTCTCTCCAGAGGTTCTCTCTCTCTCTCCTTCCTCCTCCTCCTCTCCTTCTCTCTCTTTGTAGTACTGTGGATTGAACCCAGGGGTGTTCTACCTCTGAGCTACACCCCAGCCTTTTAAAAATTATTTAGCACCGGGTGTGGTGGAGCACGCTTGTAATCCCAGTACTTGGGGGGCAGAGACCGGAGGATCTGGGTTCGCAGCCAGCCTCAGCTATTTAGTGAGGCCCTCCGCAACTTCGTGAGACCGGTTTCAAAATAAAGTATAAAAAATAGGGCTGGGGGTGTAGCTCAGAGATCAAATGCTCCTGGGTTCAATCCCGGTACCGCAAAAAAAATATTTATTTATTTATTTATTTATTTAGTGGTACTGGGGATGGAACCCAGGGGCATTCTACCTCCAGGCTACACCACCAGCCCTGTTTTATTTTTTTATTTGGAGACAGGGTCTCACTAGGTTGATGAGAGCCTCACTAAGTTGCTAAGGACTGGCTTCGAACCTGCAATTCTCTGGTCTTTTAGCCTCCTATGTACTGGGATTCTATGCATGTGCCACCACGCCTGGCTCTTTTTAATTTTTTGAAACAGGGTCTCACTAAGTTGCTGAGGCTGACCTTGAACCTGTGATCCTCTTGTCTCAGCCTCCCAAGTATTGGGATTACAGGCATGCACCACCACGCTCAGTTTATTTATTTATTTACTTTTTGGGGACAGGGTCTCACTAAGTTGCCCAGGCTGCCCTTGAACTTGTGGTCTTCCTGTGTCAGCCTCCTGAGTAGCTGGGATTACAGGTGTGCACCACTACACCCGACTGGTGTCTTTCTCTTTTGACAGACATACCAAGAGGGCATAGAGACCAACAGAAGAACACTTGCCTTGAACTCTGCAGTCTCCATGTTTTCCCAACTTGAATGTTTCTCCTTGAGGGCAGCAACCTCATGACACTCAGAGCATATACCATAAGCCTAAGCTTATGGTAAGTAAGCTTTATAATTGAATAAGCTTTATAAATAAGCTTTATGCCGGGCGTGGTGGCGCACGCTTGTAATCCCAGTACTTTGGGAGGTGGAGACCGGAGGATCCGGGTTCGCGGCCAGCCTCAGCTCTCTCTCTCTCTCTCTCTCTGTCTCTCTCTCTCTACACTTAGTGAGGCCCTCTGCAACTTCATGAGACCCGGTTTCAAAAATAAAGTATAAAAAATAGGGCCGGGGGTGTAGCGTGGAGGTAGAACGCCCCTGAGTTCAATCCCCAGTACCCCAGCTTCATATGTTCCGCCCAATATTTAGGCCTCCTGTTTGCTTCTGTCATTGCAATAAGGTGACGTGGGCCATCACAGCCCCAACAGGCTTTCGTAGGGTTCTGAAATGCTTCTGAGTCTCTGTACCCTAAAGAACACCACAGATGTGAATAGAAATATAAAAAAGGCTGTCTTTCCCCAAAATACCTTTCATCTTCCTATCAAAGAAACTGAAAGTTCACTGTGAAAGATTGTATTATTTGGTCTTAAGACAAGACTTTGCTCTCTATTACCAAATGTTTACTGAGCACTAAGTCTTATTTATTCATAAAGCTTATTTATATTTTTATTTATTTATTTATTTATTTATTTATTTATTTATTTATTTTTTGCGGTACCGGGGATTGAATGCAGGGGCGTTCTACCTCCGCGCTAACGCCCCCAGTCCTATTTTTTATACTTTATTTTTGAAACCAGGTCTCACAAAGTTGCAGAGGGCCTCACTAAGTAGAGAGAGACAAGGAGAGAGAGAGCGAGAGAGAGCTGAGGCTGGCCGCGAACCCGGATCCTCCAGTCTCCGCCTCCCAAAGTACTGGGATTACAAGCGTGCGCCACCACGCCCGGCTCTTCTTAAATATTTTTTTAAAAGTCTCTTCCACTATTCAAAAATAAATAGCTGTCTTAGAATTAGAGGGTTAATGAAGACTTATATTTTATGCACTTAGGGCTTTGAAAAGGAGCAAATATAGGATTCCTATTTGACAGCAGTGTACACCCATTGTCTAATTACTCATATTAATATTTCTTGGGAAAAATGTGACCTTTCCTACTTTTTTTTTGGTACTTGGGATTAAACCCAGTGGCATTCTACATCCGAGCCATACCCCCAGCCCTTTTTAGTTTTTATTTTGAAGCATGGTCTTGCTAAGTTGCTGGGGCTGGCCTTGAACCTGCGATCCTCCTGTCTTAGCCTCCAAAGTACTGGGATTACAGGCGTCTGCCATTGTGCCTGGCTCATAATAATTTTTATCCCAGACTCTAAAATATTTGTTTTAGTGTCATAGTTTCTTTATTCCAATTAGTATAATTAATCATTAGCCAATTTTTCCATTGTGGAAGTATTATTTTTATTGCCAGCTAAATTTACTGTTTCGTTTGCATCACAGGACTCTTAAAAGGTTGGTAAAGCATGAAAACATCACAAAACTTCCCTTGAGATGTATTGGATACATATTGGAGTAATTTTTATTCCTCTGAGTATAAGATGGAGATTTTGGCTCTTCTGTTAATTCTTACCTCAGCAGATTTTTTTTTTTTGGACAAGGATAATTGCCCTAGCAGAAATTATTTTTCCCATTCTATAAGGGGCAATTTCTAGTCCAGAGTTCATCCCAGAGTTATTTCTGTTTTACAAAATGCATCCAAAATAGAGCCAGAGATCAGTGAGACTGGAGGTTCCAATACAGTAAAGTAGCTGAAGAAAACAGTAATGCTTATATTCCCAACAATTTGTGTGGTCTTATTTGTCACTGTGAAAGGAAATGCTAATTAAAAAGAAAGGATGGTTAAATATATGGTTTCTTTGTAGGTGTGCAGTGTTGCTTAAAAACGGAAGGCTACTTTTTAATTTTTAGTTATTTTTCATGGTTTCTAAGTTAAATTTCAAAGGGCAAGAAGTTCCTTGTTTGGATTTATAGCTCTTCTTGGAACTGTAATATATTTCAATTAGAAGGAAAAAAAGTAGGTCAACTTAATTAAATAAGGATCAACAATGCCCAACTCAAAGCCTTGAAGCCAGTTTATCTCACTGTGCCTCTCGCCCTGCTCCTCCTGGGCCAGGTCCCAGCTGCAGAAGTTCTGAGCATTTATTTCCTGAATGCCCAGGCTGATTTTACAGAGAGCTTCCTCCTCGGATCGATTCTCTTTCCACCCTGCTTTCTGGAAACCCATTTCAGTATGTACCAACATGAAGATAGCTTGTCTTTGGCTCTTAGCAATACCCCAGGTGGTGTCCTGTTGTTTGAGTGCCTTGATGTTCCTGCTTAGGAGCTGGGCTTCTGGGCTATGGATGGACTGGTCCCCTGAGAGAATTGGGACAGAACTAGGTTGCTCCGAATAAGAAAGGGGACAGGATACATGTAAGGGCCATGGGAGGGAAGCGTCTGGAAAGAGAGAATGAGACTCAACAGCTGGTGACCCAATGAGTGACTTGGAAAGACTTACCTAATGAGGATGTTTGGGAAGAAATTCTATGTACTGAGTGATGGAACTCCCACGCTCGGTCTTCTCAAATTCTCAAGCAAATTTTGTACACTTAGCTGATGCCCTGTGTAGTTGTTTTTCTTTGGTGGTGGTGGGGGGAGAGAAGGTAAGAATCTTAAGTCTGGCATGAAGCAAAAACTAAAGTTATCCTCTAGCGAACCACTATGTCTCCCCCCCACTCCTTTTTGGTACTGGGGATTGAACCCAAGGGTATTCTACCTCTGAGCTAGACCTCCACCAACTTTTAGTTTTTATTTTGAAACAGGGTCTCACTAAGTTGTTGAGGGTCTTGCAAAGTTGCTGAGGCTGGCCTTGAACCTGAGATCCTCCCTTCTCAGCTTCCCCGGTACCTCGATTACAGGTGTGTGCCACCACGTCCAGCTTATGTCTCTCCTTTTGACCCTAGAAAACTTCTCAAAAGAGTGATTCATTGTCTCGACTTTTTCACCCCTAGTTTACTTGATTCAGGTTCTCTGGACAGAATATTCCATCTGTGGCTTAAGCTGTTAATAGGTGTAAATGGTCCTCAAGGCTGTTCTCCAATCCAGTCTCCATTCCAGAACTTCATGTTTACATATCTATTACTACCTAGATGTTATATAGGCCTGGACTTCATCTTGAAACTTGCAGGAATGAACCCAGGGGCATTCTACCTACAGGCTACACCCCCAGACCTATTTTATTCTTTATTTTGAAACAGGGTCTCACCAAGTTGCGGAGGGCCTCACTAAGTAACTGAGGTTGGCTGCGAACCCGGATCCTCCGGTCTCAGCCTCCCAAGTACTGGGATTACAGGCGCGTGCCAGCACACCTGGCCCAGGTTCTTGACTCACGTAAATAGGTCAAACCTGAACTTCTTATTTCCTTCCCCTTCTTCCTAAACCTACTCCTCTTCATTCTTTCTCCAAATTAATGTTTTCAGTGTCTATCAAACATTGTAAACTAGACATCATGCACGATTCCTTCAACCATTCCATTCAAACATCAAACCCTACTCAATTTACCTGCCATATCTATTTTAGCTCCTTATAATTTCTCACTTAGAAAATTTCATGAAGCTCATCATTCCATTTTTCTACCCGTGGAAAGGTGTTTTTAAATTTAAAATCATTTGAATACTTTTATAACAGTGAGATTCAAAGTGATACATTCAAACATGCACACATCACTTAGCAAGTTTCCCTCTGCACTAGTCTTGGAGTTCCCCAATGTATTTAATTCATCTCTTTTTCTTTAGCTCTCTTTCTCCAGAGTCTAGCTCTTATGTAGTAGATCAGTTATTTAACTATTGCTACATCCCAACCCACTCCTCCCTCCTCCCTCCCCATACATGTTAGTGAGATTAGTAGCGATAACTTCATATAAGGACATAATATTTTTTGAACTTTTTCCCTCAATTCTCCTTTATCCCCTACCTACTTTCCTTCCCCAATTTCCTTCCACAATTCTACTAGTCTCTGTCCTCATCTATCTGAAGTCCCTTTTCTTTCCTATTTTCTCTGTAACTTCCACATATGAGAGAAAACATATGACCCTTGACTCTCTGAGACTTAAAAAAAACTCAACTAGAAGACTTATAGAGATGAGACACAAATTTAGCAAAGTAGCTGGCTACAAAATCAACTTATAAAGTCATTAGCTTTTCTATACACCAACCATGAATCCACTGAAAAAGAAATCTGGAAAACAATTCCACTAAATAACCTAAAAAAAATAAAGCATTTAGGAATAAATCTAACGAAGGAGGTAAATGGCCTCTACAGTGAAAATTATAGAATGCCAAAGAAAGAAACTGAAGAACTTAGAAGATGGAAAGACCTCCCATGTTCCAGAATAAATATTGTAAAAATGGCCATTCTACCAAAAGAGATCTATAGATTCCCCTTCTTTCCTCCCTCCCTCCCTCCCTCCCTCCCTCCCTCCCTTCCTTCCTCCCTCCCTCCCTCTCTTCTTTCCTTCCTTCCTACTTTCCTTCCTTCCTTCCTTCCTTCCTTCCTTCCTTCCTTCCTTCCTTCCTCTGGGAATTGAACCCA
This sequence comes from Glis glis, assembly GCA_004027185.1. NCBI lineage: Eukaryota > Metazoa > Chordata > Mammalia > Rodentia > Gliridae > Glis > Glis glis. Next base: position 9,222 of record PVJS01022574.1, read on the forward strand.
GAGGCTTTCTACCTCTGAGCTACACCCCCAGCCCTAATTTTTTAACTTTTTTGAAACAGGGCCTCACTAAGTTGCAGAGGGCCTCACTAAATTACTGAGGCTGGCGTAAACCTGTGATCCTCCTGGTTCAGCCTCCCAAGTCCTGAGATTACAGGCATGCACCACTATGCCAGGCTTTACTTCACTTCTTAAAGGATGTTTTTTTGTGTTCCTGTCCCTCACTAGTCTATGAGTTCCCTGATGTATCATATTCATCTCTTTTTCTTTAGCTATCTCTTCCTCCAGAATCTAGCTCTTACGTAGTGGATCAGTTATTTATCTATTGCTTTGTAACAAGCCACCCCCAAATTCAGAAGCTACAAACAATACCTCTTTACTTGTTCATGATTCTGTGGGTCAACAAAATGTGCAGGGCTCATCCCTGATAGCTGGTCTCTGCACTACATGTATTGGCTAAGCTCAGTCATGCATCTGAGGTCAGTTGGCACATGGCTGGGGACTGGGCTGGTCTTACTTGGCCTTGTGTATTTGTCTAGTAGTTGGCTGGAGCTGTTGGCTGGGGTACCTTGGTTCTCTTCCACTTGGCTGTTCATCTTCAGGATGGCTTGCTCAGGCTTCTTGGTATGGCAGTCTCCAAGCTGTAGGAGGAGGAGAGCAGAAGCTACAAGGTCTCTTGAGACTCGACTCAAAAGCTGTGTAATATCACTTCTACCACATTTAAAAAGCCAAAACAAGAATCAAGGTCAGTCAAGATTCAATGGGTGGGAAAATAAACTACCTCCTGATGGGAGGAACAGGAAAGTCATACTGCGAGTGGTGTGCACACAGGGAGGAGTGATTCACCGGGGCCACACCATTGTTTCTGGCACAAGGTTAAACTTCATAAATGCCTGTAGAATAGACTGGCTGGCCGGCTGGATAGGCAGATGGAAGGACCAATGGAAGGATGGTATAGTACCTGAACCTCGGGATTAGGAACCCTAGTCTTGATGGTGATTATCACCAATTAGCTGAACCTTGGCAAGCCACATTACCTCTTTTATCCACGTTTCTCTACCTATAAAACAAAGGTAGGGAACTAGATGTAGTCTATGGTTGTCCTTGAGCTGAATTTTATGAGTCTGTCACCATTAATCATATTATTATGTCCCAGGTAGCAAGAATTGCTTGTGACATGACTTGATTCATTCCTGGGTGCATATTGCTAAGGAAAAGTCATGTTGGTGCTGATTTCCTAGGAACATCCCAAGTGGTGTTTCCATTGTTAGTCAGCCAGCTAGAAGCAATAACATGCCCATAATAGGCATTCTCTCCATTCCTTTTTTTTTCCTTTTTGTATTAGTGGTTCCTTTGAAATGACTATCAAGACTTTGTATTTAACACTATTAAAATTGCAATCCCTGTTCTGAAATACAATGTAGAATGTACGAGCTTCCTCTCCATTCATCCCCCTTCATGGAGACAGTTTGGGAAATATTTGGGGTACTTAGAAAAGATTAGGTTTCTTAGGATTGTACTTAACTTTGCAAAATATATTCTTTCAGCCCATCTTAACTTTGTCTCTGTTTGGTATAAATGAAATAAAGCATGTCGACCTGTGAGTTTACAAAGGCTTAATTGCCAGGTATCAAATAAGTTATTTCCTTTGCTCACTGAAAATAATATTTAATCTTTCAAACCCCTGAAAGATCTTCAAATTATACAGTAGGACAGAGTTGAACTATGTAAACATTATTCTGGTCTTATGGTGCCAATTCCTTCTTTACTATGAAATAGCATAAAATGCTATTGATTTTTTTTCAATTTTCTGGTCAATGTTAATTCATACCAATGGTGGTAGATTGAATGGGGAGGGTGGTTGGACAGGGTTGAAAAAGTACTGGGGGCTCAAGGTCATTTTATCAGTCTTAGTCAATTCCGACGATTAGTCTTTTGAGATCCCATTTGAACTAGTCTCTTCATACATACATACATACATACATACATACACACACCCCCACACACACATACACACATACATATATATATATATATATATTTATTTTTGTGTGTGTGGTACTGGGAATTGAACCCAGGGGCATTCTACCTCTGAGCAACACTGTAGCCCTATTTTATTTTTTATTTTGAAACAGGGTCTCACTAAGTTGCTGAGGCTGGCTGTGAACGTGTGATCCTCCTGTCTCAGCCTCCCAAGTACTGGGATTACAGGTGTGCACCACTATGCCCGTCTTCTTCCTATATGTTTTAAGGCTGATTTCATTTAGATGACATTTCTTTCAGAGGGATCTACCTGGGAAGAGGTGTTAATACGCCTTGAGGGAGAGTCAGTTACACTCATCCGCATTCACTCTTAGGCTGGTTAAGTCTAAGTGCTGGGTTAAAACGATCAACTTGGTTCTGTGAGTGGAATCACTTAGAACATGAACTGAGTTACATGACTCTTGTTTTTAGTGAATGACAAAATAGCTAAAAATACAAAGCATTAAATGGAGCAAGAAGGATTAAAGTACAGGTCACATCCTGAGAGCAAAAGAGCCTGTGGGGGAGGAAGGGGGTGGCGGCATGGAAGGGCTGGGGGCCATGTCCCACAGATGATGCCGTGTGATGAATAAGCCGTTAATACTTACAGTACATCCTGTGCTGACGTAGTCACTGTGTCAGGGGTTTTAAATAAAAAGACATCATGGGAAAGTAATGCAGTTGGGTTTTGTGTACGGGTGTTAGTTCTTTTCAGGGGAGGGGAAGGGAAAGTTTGGAAATGTAAAGAAATTAGCTTTAATTAGCATTCACATGTTTTTTTTATACATCTGATGACATATGCTTAATTCCCTAAATAATGTCTTAGAATTATGTATGGCTTACTTATTGTTTGGTAATCTTTATTGTTATTTATTTATAATCCTTCTACTTCCCAAAAGGATTTGGACAGCTTATGATAAAAAGCACAGGTGCAAATAACTGCTCACACCATTAAAGAAGACTGAAAGGTAAAAAGTAATTCGAGGTAGGAGAAATTAATTACATCAGAAACAAATGGCTGAAGAAAGTTAATATCTCTGAACTTTTTAATGGTCAAGACAGGAAGTTTAGATAACTTAAAAGTTTTTCATGGCCTCCAAATAATCTTTTTTTTAAAAATGTGGTCCTAGGGATTGGACCCAGGGACATTCTACCTCTAATCTACACCCCCATCCCTGTTTAAATTCTATTTTGTGTGTTGAAACAGGGTCTCCCTAAGTTGCTGAGAGTCTCCTACATTGCTGAACTTGTCCTTGAACCAGCGATCCTCCTGTCTCAGCCTCCCAAGTACTAGGACTATAGGCGTGCACCACCATGCCGGGCCAAAATAATCTTAAAAACAATTTAGGTCATTTTTTGAGATTAATATAGGCAATTAAGTAACTATATAAAAGTAAAGTGTGAGAAATGATTTTAAAAAATCACATCTCACCTCTCTAACAGACCCATTAAAATTTACTTTTAAATATATTAACTTCCACTCTTTGCCTCATGCAAACATTTCAACATCAGGGCAATCACACTGTATTTTGTAGTTGGCTTTTCCCCAGAACAATTAAATATCCTTCAGGTTTTTTACCAATGACTGCATATACTGTTTTTAGACTTCAAAACAGTCAGTCATATTATTATAATGTTCTTTCCATTTTTTGACCTTGTTTCTAATATTTTACTATTTTAAATAATGCTGCAATGAATACCTTCATGTATATGACTTTTCCCCCTCTTCTGATGAATTATTTCTTCTTTTGGTCAAGAAATATTCATTGAGAAATTTTGTGCATGTACCAGTCAGTTGCAAGACATTGAGGACACAGATAAATGTTTCCAAGGTACAGAGGAAGGTGTCACAGCTCTGCCTAGGCAAGGAGACACTGGGAAAGGCTCAGAGTGAGGGTAATGATTGGACAGCCCAAAGAATTAAAACAATAGTGTTTGCCAAATTCCTTTCCAGATAGTTTTGCCAAACTAGGCGTGGTGGCGCATACCTGTAATCCCAGTACTAGAGAGGCTGAGACAGGAGAATCGCAGGTTGAGATCAGCCTTAACAACTTGGCAAGACCCTGTTTCAAAATAAAAAAATAAAAAGAGCTGGGGGTATTGTTCAGAGGTAGAATTCCTAGTTCAATCCCTAGTACCCCCAAAAAATTTATTGTTGATATGGTAAAAGATTTTCCTCCTTTCTTATATTTTACAAATGATGCTTAAGGTTTACCTGAAACTTGCTTTAGTTTACTTAGCTTATGTTTGAGGATAATATATGATATTTGTACTTCTGTTCATGTTCTTTACTCTTTCACTTATGTGACAGGACATGTCAGGAAAAAATAAACTTTAGACTGTCATTTAAAAGATGGCTTTAAGCCGGGCGTGGTGGCACACGCTTGTAATCCCAGTACTTGGGAGGCTGAGACCGGAGGATCGCAGGTTCGCAGCCAGCCTCAGCTACTTAGTGAGGCCCTGCACAACTTAGTGAGACCCTGTTTCCAAATAAAGAATAATAAAAAAAGGGGGGCAGGGGGTGTAGCCTCTGGGTTCAATACCCACTATGGCAAAAAAAAAAGAAAAAGAAGAAGAAGAAAAAGATGGCTCTGCCTCTTGGATAAATTACTTAGTCTTGCTTTTTCTTATTTTCTGTTAAATTTTTATTGGTACCTTGCAATTATATATAATAGTGGGATTCATTGGGATAAGCTCCCATTTTCTCAACAGCAGAACTAGAGTAACTACTAGAAATTTCATGATTATTGAAAAGATTACATGAGAGAATTTTTAAAGCATCTGGAATAATATAATAGGTATTTTTATAGTAACTATTATGATTTATTAGAATATTGATGTTCTCCTTATAGATTTCAGGATTTCTTTATAAATATTAACCCTCTGCCCTGTTTGATGGAAATAATTTCTCCAACATGTTGCTCTTCTATGTTCAACTTACAGCATAAGAATCTCATTTTTTTAAAAAATCTTATATTTTAAAAGTGCTCTACTTTCGCTTTTATTTCCCTTCTGCTTTAAAGTTGGGCAAATTATTTTTCCTCTACAGGTCTGTTAAGTATTAGTGTTTCCTGATGTTTTTCTACTGTAAGATTATCTGTAATTCTTTAAACCATCTGGGATCTATTTGAGTATACAGAAACTTCATATTTGACATCATAAATATCAGTTAAAATTTTATACATATTTTTCTACAAGAGAAACTACTGCCTCAAGACACGAAGAGTTCAATGTTACTAATGTTTTCTTTTTAGTACCCAAGGCCACAGATTTCCCAAGTAGTTCACAATAGACCTGCAGCTTGACGAGTTGGGATTTTAAGGTGAAACCGCACATTTGCAAGACAGCAGTGAGATCATAGAGACTGAGATAATATTTGCAGAATTATTCATGTCAACAAACAGTAAGCACTATTCATTGTGCGCTTACTTGTCATAGAGCATTATAGATAAAGGTAAATATTTATAGAACTGTTTCTATTACAGTATGAATCTAAAACTTTAAATAAAAATCCTAAAACCTTAAATATAAATCCTAGGGAATCATAGTGCCTAACTTACATAGTCTGGAAATTTCAATTCCATATTTTGGACACTATTTTGAAATGGCATCTTATTTTATTCGTATATGTATATGATGATGATATACATATATGAGATGATATTTATATACTGGAGGCTGAACCCAGGGGCATTTTACTTCTGAGCTATACCCCTAGCCCTATTTTACTTTTTAATTTGAAACATGGTCTCACTAAGTTGCTGAGGATCTTGTTAAATTGCTGAGGCTGGCCTCAGACTTGAACCTGAGATCCTCCTGTCTCAGCTTCCCAAGTATTGAATTACTACTGTGTGCCACCATGCCCAGCTTTATTATTTATATTTAAGAGTTGAAAGGAAAAGAAAGAGGAACCCAATGAAAAACGAATAGTATTTTGCTTGATAGGAGAAAAGCCCTTTGCAGTCTGGCCTTAACTATTTACCTAGCCTCATCTCCCACAGCTTTAAACTTTATGAGAGAAGTTTTCAAATTGGAAGAGCTTTTTCTACCCCACAGGCCTCTGCACATGTTATTCTTTCTGCCTGTGATAGATTTGAGTTTGTAGAGATCTGACCAACTTCTTAGCCTCCTAGACCCAACATAAATACAACAACTTGTCTAAAATCTGAAGGCATTATTCCCTGACTGTCCCTTGATCGCCTCTGGAGTTTTTATATACTTTCTCAGTGGCAGGAAACCCTGTTCAGTGTCCATTGATTCTAGAACAAGGACCTTTAAGTCAGACATGGCCTGAGTCCTGCTCTCCTATTTGCTTGCCTTGAGCAGTCAAGTGAGCAAGGTCTCACCTTTCTCATCTGTAAGATGAGGATAGCAATAGCATCTCAGAATTACTGTAAGAAATAAATGCAATGATGCGTATTAACATCTAGTTCAGTTTTTGTCATATAATAAAAGCAATGCATATGCTAATTATTCTCAGTTTGTATAACAGTTACTTCTTGCTGCATAACAAGTTACCCCGAAATGCGGTGGTTTAAATGAGCAAACGCTCATTTCCTCAGCTTCTAGGGATCAGAAATCTGGGTACAGCTTGGTTGGGTGCCTATGCCATGGGGTTTCTCCTAAGGCCACTGTTGAGATATTGGCTGGACCTAGGTGTCCCTCAACAGATGACTAGATAAATAAAATGTGGCATATACACACAGTAGAATTTTATTCAGCCATTAAAAAGAACAAAACTATGTCATTTGTTGGAAAACGGAATGGTATTAGAGAATATTATGCGAAGTGAGATCAGTAGTCTCAGAAAGTCAAGGGCTGTATGTTTTCTCTCATATGTGGAAGCCAGAGAGAAAATAAGAAACCAAAGGGACTTTAGATAAATGAGGAGAGAGACCAGGAGAAGAGTGGAAGGGGACTGGGGCAAGGAAGTGGGGAGGAAAAAGGAGGATTGAAGAAGAAAACCATTCAAATAACGCTATGTTATTTGTGATATTATAGTGATATGAAGATATCACTACCAATTTTACTAACATATATGGGGAGGGGGAAGGGGGAACCAGGTGGGATATGGAAGGAAATACACTAAGATGTATAATTACAATGCACTAATAAAAGTATATATGAAAAAGGAAATTTTATAACCCCTCCCTTTCCCCCCAAAAAAGATATTGGCTGTGGTTACAGTTATTGTAGTACTAAACCGGGCGAGGACAAACTTCCCAGCTGACTCGCTTGCAACAGGGCGGTCACGTCCTCAGAAGGAGCCATGGGCCATGGGAGACAGAGGGAGGATGCCTAGGACAGCAATCATGGCATACTGGCCATCTAGTCTGGGAAGTGATAGCTCATCATGTGTTACTTATTCTCTTTGTTAGAAGTGAGACACTAGGTTTCCCCATACCCAAGATGAAGAAATTAGACAAGGATGTGCACACCAGGAGGTGGAGACCAGGGCTCCATGTTAGGGCTGTCTGGCCAAGCGAGGGCTGCAACTTACTAGCTTTTCTGTTTTTATTTATTTATTTATTTATTTTTAAACTTTTTATGTTCATTTATTGGTGCATTGTAATTATACATTTTGATATATGTCAGGGTATGAACATCATACATGTACACATGCTTTTCTGTTTTTATGCTTTCAATGCCGGACAGAGTATGTGGCTCAGCAGATCCTTACCCTGTGGCTAAGGGTTTACTTAGTTCTGGAATGTGTGACATACTTAGGTATCAGCTGCCCACACAGTGTTGTTTCTGTTGTTCCATCTTAGGGGAATAGCAGTCAGCAAGGCAGACACCCACAAAAGGTGACACAGTGCGGGCAGCAGCCTGTCCCACTCCTAGATCAGGTGGGATGCGGGCATGGCGGTGCACGCCTGTAACCCCAGTACTTGGGAGACTGAGTCAGGAAGATCGCAGGTTCGTGGCCAGCCTTAGCAACTTATAGTGAGGCCCTCTGCAACTTCGTGAGACCCTGTTTCAAAATAAAAAGTAAAATAAGGCTGGGGGTATAGCTCAGAGGTAGAATGCCCCTGGGTTCAAGCCTTAATAACATAAAAAACAAAAACAAAAACAGTCACTGACAGTCTCAGAAAATCAAGGGTCATGTTTTTTCTCATATGTGAAAGCTAGAATTAAAATAGGAAACAAAAATAACTTCAGTCAAATGAGGAGAGAATCTAGTAGAATAGTAGAAAGGGATGGGGAGAGGAGGGGAGGGAAAAATGAGGCTTATATATGAAGGTATCGTTAGCAATCTCTCTAACATGAATGGGGAGGAAGGAAGGGGTGGGATACGGAGGGAAATACACCAAGTGATGTGTGCATGTATTTATGTATCACTGCGAATCTCACTATGATGTAAAATTACAATGCACCAATAAAAGTATAAAAACACAAAATAAAAGTTAACCACTGGTAGTAAAAAAGAACCATGACTGAGATCAAAGAATAAACAAAGAGATATTATCCGTGGGAAAAAAAATCACCGATAGCTGTTTTTAAATCTTTAATTCTTGATAAGTAGAATAAGGAACCTTTTCTTTTATAGTCCTAGGCCTAGGAATGGTATACGACGGACATTCAGTAAGTGATAGGGCAGGGGTACTTCACAGCAACTAATGTTCGTGCCTTGCTATTTATGTATTTATTTATTCATTTAGTTAGTCATGGTGCTGGGGATTGGACAAGGGGGTGCTCTACCTCTGAACTACATTCCCAGCCCTTTTAAAAACTTTTAAACAGACTCTCTAAGTTGTTCTTTTCAAAGTGCTCTTCCTTGTTCCTCCTAATTAGTAAAAATACTAATTTTATTTATTTATTTTTATTTTTTTGCGGTACCGGGGGTTGAACCCAGGGGCGTTCTACCTCCGAGCTACACCCCCGGCCCTATTTTTTATACTTTATTTTGAAACCAGGTCTCACGAAGTTGCAGAGGGCCTCACTAAGTAGCTGAGGCTGGCTACGAACCCGGATCCTCCGGTCTCCACCTCCCAAGTACTGGGATTACAAGCGTGCGCCACCACAACTAACTTTAGATGTGAAGCTGCTCAGACTCCTTCTTCTACTTTACAGTCACAGGAATATGTTATTTCCACCCACCTGCCACCCATTCATCTGCCCTTCCACTCCCCCCTCTCTTTCTTTCTATTCTGGGCATTCTGAGAAGAGGGTCTCACTAAGTTGCTGAGGCTGTCCTGTCTCAGCCTCCCAAGTACTGGGATTATAAGTGTGCACCACCGCACCTGGCTCAGGCTTTCTTTTAAAGAAAATAAGATGGGGTTCCTGGGCTTAAGGACTCTGCAACCTGGCGGCAGTGGAGGACGGGCATGTAAGGGGAACCAGGGCCCTCAGGGATCGAGGGGGAAGGTCACTGCTGCTCAAGGTGACAGGAAAAGGTTTCATGGAAATCACGAGGTGGGAGACTGGGACTGGTTGAGATGGCGGGGACGACGAGGTGTGGAGGTGAGTGTGGCTGAGCAGTGGACAGAGGTTCTCCTGCAGCACAGATGGGTCTGGGGTGTGGAGACAGTGTGAACCAGTATGAACCAGTGCCAGACAGGGAGGCAGACAATAAGCCTATCGCTTCACTTGTCTAAGTCTCAGCTTCCTCGCCTGAAAAGTGAGTTTGTCTACCTCTCAGAACTGTTGGGTTAATTAAACAAGACAGGGAGTACGTTGTGGGAAGATGAAGTTTGAAATATTAATTGATGCCCACCTCCCCCCACCCAGCCTCCATAATGTCCCCCTCTCTGTCCTGACCCCTTCCTCTGCTCCCAGCCGTAGCTGGGCCTGCTTCTTGTCTCAGGGTGACAGTGTGACAAACCATGAAGGAGAGATAATATGGGGCTTCTGTCTGTTCCCAAGTCTCACAGCCTTAGGAGAATGGAATGGATTCTGGAATTTTCCAAATTCTTGAGAATCTGATGAATGTTAGCATTCCCCAGAGTCACCTGGGTGATGCTCCCCAGAACAGATGGGGCCGGGAGGGGGTGAGAAAGCTCTGGCTCTAGAGAGCAGGCCCTGCCCGGCCTTCCTGTCAGGTGAAGTCTCGAGCCACCTTCTCTAGAGGGCATGAGCCTTGGAAAGGGAATGGCCTTGCGTCTAGTCTTGGCAGACAGGACTGTGGAGAACCCACAGAGAGGGGTCCCTGCTACACTGAGAATCAGGGATCTGGCCTCAGACCCCACACAGCTTCATTTAGTGAACCCTCGGGTCTCCATTAAGCTCTCAGGAAAGAGGAGTCTAGAGGAAATAAAAATAAGTTTCTGTAGCCCTTATTCAGGCACAGCAGCACACACCTGCCATCCCAGTATTCAGGAGGCAGAGAAACGAGGATGATAAGTTTGAGGTCAGCTTCAGCAACTTAGCAAGACCTTGTTTTAAAATAAAAAATAGCCAGGCGTGGTGGCGCACGCTTGTAATCCCAGTACTTGGGAGGCTGAGACCGGAGGATCCAGGTTTGCAGCCAGCCTCAGCTATTTAGTGAGGCCCTCCGCAACTTAGTGAGAGCCTGTTTCAAAATAAAGAATAAAAAATAGGGCTGAGGGTGGAGCTCGGGAGGTAGAATGCCCCTGGGTTCAATCCCCAGTGCCGCAAAAAAAAAAAAAAAAATAAATTTAAAAAAATAAAAAGGGCTGTGGGGTAGAGCTTGGAGGAAGAATGCCCCTGGGATCCATTCCCAGTTTAAAAAAAAAAAGAAAAAAATCTGCAGCCCCAAGGAATAGGAACTCCAAATAGGAATACAGTTGTTACAAAAAGAAAAAAAAAATCCAGGCAAACATTTTCGTTGCACATCAAAATTGTGGATGAGATCTAGACACATATCTGATAAAGAGCCACTACAGTGCTTTAAAAACTCCAGTGACGGGCAGTGTGAAGCACTTAAATGAAAACAAAGCTGGGGAGCTGGTGCAGGCGGGCACACGTCGTCCTGGAAGAGTACCCCGGGAGGGCTGAGACATGCAGCCTGGCGGTTAGGATTCTTTAGTTGGGTGTTCTGGGCCTCAGCGCAGCGAGGCTGCAGCACAGCTGCTCTGGTTGTAAAGGGCAGCTGTGTAGGGCAGCACTCCCAGAAGCTCCACTCCATAAAAAGGAAGCGTGCTGAATATCAGGCATGCCGATACCGACAACCGCAGCACATTCAGCCAAGCGTTTTCACCATTACAGCAGATGGTGGCCCGTTAGTGAAACGGCACTTCACAGAGCAAGGGTGCCCTTCAACACAAATAGCCGAGGCCACTTGCTTTCCTAAAAACCAGAGGCAGCATCAAGCTCTGCAAAAATCTGTAGGGCAACTTAACTCTCAGTACCAAATCGGACTGTAGCCGGCACTGTATGCTCTAGGCTGGATAGCATGATAGGGGAAGGGATTCAGTAGTAAGAAGGATGGGCAACTTTCTCTGAGGACTTAACGAATAGATTATAATATTTTATGTTATTAACAAGAAACCTCTTAGGTAAGTAGTGGTCGTATTCTCATTTTATAGACAAAGGAATTGAGATTTAGAGAAGTTAAGAGCTTGCTGAAGCTGGGCGTGGTGGTGCACGTCTGTAATCCTGGTACTTGGGAAGCTGAGACAGGAGGATCACAGGTTTGAGGACAGCCTCAGAAATTTAGCACAACTTAGTGATACCCTGTTTCAAAATAAAAAATAAAATACGGCTGGGGGTGTAGCTCGGAAGTAGAATGCCTCTGGGTTCTATCCCTGGTACACCCCTGCTCCCCCCAAAAAAGAGCTTATTGAAGGTCACGCAGTAGACCAGAATAGAGGTCATTCTGGATCAAAGTGCATGCCCTTAGCCGTCACATTCCCGCATGCAGTGGGGAATGCAGAGGAGCGGCTGGGGGTTGCGAGTCAGAGCCATGGAATCTGTGCTGAGGGCTGTGTGAAACTTGAAAGGGGCCCTCCCTGTCACAGAAGGGCAGGGCTCAAGGTCCTAGGTCATGAAATTCAGGATTAGTCCTCAGTCTATTATCTTTATGAAATCTATGTGGAGTACATATGTTCCTCTTGTATTTTTCCACAGGAGAGCAAGTTGCTTTTTGTTGAGCCTGGGTTCTCTAGCACCCATCTCCCTACCCTGCAAATGTAAAGATAGAATGTTCTCGTTCACTGTGTGGTATGACCTCAGGGCCGAGGCAGAGGCAGTGGGTGGGGGCTTACGTGGCCAGGGCTGAAGGTCCCCGGCCTGTCTCCAGTCAGGGCTCTAACCTCTCGCCCTGCCGCCTTTGGTCTGTGTGAGGCCACGCTGACCCTGCCTGACGCAGGGCCAGCATGTGACCTCACCAAGAGCCTCGGGGACTCAGAGGAAACATGCTGGAGGACAGCCACATGAGGCAATTCATGACCCTCGCTGCTGACATGCCCCACAGGGAAGGAAATGGAGAGCCTCATTCAGAGGTAAAAAAAAAGTAGGCACAGCTGGGCATGGTGGCACACGCCTGTAATCCCAATACTCAGGGAGGCTGGGACAGGAGGATCACAGTTCCAAAGCTAGCCTTGGCAACTTAGCAAGACCCTCAGCAACTTAGTGAGACCCTGTTTCAAAATAAAAAAAAAAAATAAAAAAGGGCTGGGGGTGTAGCTTAGAGGTAGAACATCCCTAGATTCAATCCCCAGTCTCACACACACACCACACACACACACACACACACACACACACACACACACAAAGTAGATGCAGAGAACCAGCACTATCTCCTTGTCCTAGCCGTCAGAAGTGCCCAGAAGGCCCCTCCAGCATTCCCATTGCTTTCCACTATCTTGGCTTCTCTAATTAGATCTTCTTTTCCCTCAGGCATCAGAATTAAATATAGTTAAGACCAGTTATTTAATTACATTTTCAACATTGTTCAGTTACAAATGTACCAGCACCTTCCAGAAACTACTGTATTTATTTTTAAAGTATTTTTTAAGGTAGAGGTTTAGATATACATCTAATATTTTGGAGGCAATATACCCTACAATTTTGTTTTCTCTCTTTTTTGGGAGTAGGGTACTGGGGATTGAACCCAGGGGTATTCTACCTCTTAGCTACTTCCCCAGCCCTTTTTAATTTTTTTTTAAATTTCGAAACAGGGTCTCACTAAATTGCTAAGGGTCTTGCTAAGTAGCTGAGGCTGGCCTTGAACTTGAGATCCTCCTGTCTCAGCCTCCCAAGTACTGGGATTACAGATATACACCACCACACCTGGATCATTTTTTTCTCGTTTTAATTGCAAATGCACAGTATTTCAGCTACACAGGATTGAATATGTTTGGGAAAGAGTGTAATCTGGGAATGTCACCACCATTTGGGATGTTTTTTTGAAAGATACTTAAAAGTAAAGCATCCACTTTATTTACTCAGTCGTGAAGAAGAACAAAATTATGTCATTTGCATAAAAATGGGTGGGACTTGAGAATATTATGCTAAGTGAGATTAGTCAATCTCAAAAAGCAAATAGTTGTCTGTTTCCTCTCATATGTGGAAGCTAGATAGAAATTGGGAATTAAGGGTCCCCTCAGATGGAGGAACAGAGACTCCAATGGAGTGGTGGAGGGCGTTTGGATGGGGGGAAGAAGGAGGATAGATATGTAAAGAAGTTAACAGTTGAAATAATGCTACGTGTGTATATAAAATTACCAACGCCAATCTCAAAGACTTGTACGGGGAAGGGGAGGAAGGGGTTTGGGACCCGGAAGGAAACACACTAAGAGTTGTGCGCAAGTATATTCCTATCATTCTATACCTCAGTATGATGTATAATTATAATGCACCTATAAAAGTACGAAAAATAAAGAAAAGCATCCATTTGATAATCAAATTTTAGTGACACTTCAGTCATGTAGGGAGCAACACGCATGCGTGGAGGTAGCTGTGATTTTCCATCAGTCTGCTTCTCTTGGGTACCTGTGACAGGTAGTGCAGGGACACGCACCACTTGGCCGCTGTTTTTCTCTGTAGCTATTGACGAAAGGAGGAGTAGGGTGAGACTCTAGAAGCCAGCGGAGCTGTTTTATGCTTGAGAAGAAACGGGGCCACCCTCTGGGTGTTTGCGGCTTGCGTATGATGTTTTAAAGAGGCCTGTTTGGAACAAAACAGGCAGTATTTGTGTAATTGTAAACAGATCCTTAGACCCTTTATGGTTGAGATGATCTGTACAAGGAAAGGGCTCTCTGTATTCTTTCTTTATTTTTTTGTGGTACTGGAGATTGAACCCAGAGGCATTGTACCTTTGAGCTATACCCGCTGCCCTATTTTATTCTTTATTTTGAAACAAGGTCTCACTAAGTTGCAGAGGGCCTCATTAAGTTGCTGAGGCTGGCCTTGAACCTGCGATCCTCCTGTCTCAACCTCCCAAGTAGTGGGATTACAAGTGTGCACCACCGCACTCTGCTCTTTATTCTTTATAATGGGACTGGGACCTTGTTCACTCACTGTGTGTGGAGTGTGCATTCATGTGTCCTGCTGAGCAAATGGTGGTAAAGTGATAGATCATGAGTTAGAGAAGTCATCCCTCCCTAGAGATGTGAGATAGGCAGTGCAGCAATTGATTACTAATGTCTGTACAGGTGGATTGGCAGAATGCTAGATTTCCTGGGCTATTAAACCCACTGGCACACCTGTAATCCTAGTACTTGGGTGGCTTGAGACAGGAGGATTGCAGGTTCAAGGCTAACCTCAGCAACTTAGCAAGACCCTATTTCAAAATAAAAATAAAATAGGGCTGAGGGTATAGCTCAGAGATAGAACACCCCTGGGTTCAATTCCTAGTACCCTCTACCCTCTCGCCATATAAACAAACCCCCCAAAGCAAAACCCACTGGAGCAGGGTTTTAATGGAGGTGAGTGATGGTGTCCAGTTTGGTGTCATTTTGAAGCATGTCTTTAGTTATTAAAAATAATATGCAAACAAAAATAGGTTATATGTCAATGTGTATCACACTGACAACAACCTTTGAATTTGTGCTACCTATTTAACTTTTTTCCTGTGTATCAGGACAAAGTTTCTTTTGCCAGATCTCCTAGTAAACCTGTTAATATTGATTAAGAATGCTCATGTTTTTGCTGGGCACAGTGGTGCACACTTGTAATTGCAGGCAGTTAAGACAGGAGGATCGCAAGTTCAAGACTAGTCCCAGCAACATAGCAAGACCCTCAGCAACCTAGCAAGACCCTATTTCAATATATATATGGCTAGTTCAATCCCCAGTACCCCCCCAAAAAAAAAGAATGATAATGTTTTTAAAAATCAAGGCATGAATATGTAACCCCAGTTCAGGATTGTACAGGGTACTTTTCCAGCACACATGTTGGAACCTCAGCTAAATAAAAAGAAAGCCAGTCAGGCCCAGGCACTTTCAATGTCTGACCCTAGGAGAGTTGAGCAATAGGAAACTGTCCACTGGCATGTCACATTGTGTGTGTGTATATATATATATATTATGACAGAGTTTTTATGCCTTTCATTATTTTTTATGCTTTTTATCTGAATTTTTGCATTTGTCATAAAGAACGTATTGGATATTGTTAGTGACTTGACATTAAAACTGATTATTTTCTGCTTTTCTTCTTATAAGCCTCTGAGCCAGACTAATAAGAAACAATCCTGAGTTTATAAGGGGAACTCTTAAAACAACTACAATAACAAACTATCCTTCACAACTACTTATTCATGTGAATCAGAATTTCCTTAGTACTCTGAAACCAAAACAAACGAAAAGTAAACTGGGTCCTGAGGCTTATATAAGAATGCAACTATTGCTCTCAATATTATTCTTTTCTTTGTTGTGGTTATCAAAACGGTCTTAGTTTTCATTGATTGGCTTAATAGTAAATGAGTACTGTGGAGATGTATTTATAAAATGCATTTACACTGGCAAAGAAGAATTTTTGTGTATTTTGTAATAGGGTGACTCATCTTCCTAGTTTACTGGGACTGTGCTTGTTTTAGAATTAAACTAGGATGGACCGTCACCCTGTCTATATATCAGAACTCTAGGTAAGATTTAATTGGAAAAAAAGATTCTGCTGCTAAAATTGCTTTAAAAGCACCGTGATAGATGATCCTCTGCAGGGTGCACAAATGATTTGCTACCCAAACCTGGACCCCTCGAGAGGAAAGGGGTATGCACTGGGTGAGAAGCCCACGCCATGTCTAAGGTTCCCCCTGATTCTAAAAGGCTATGATGCCCTTTGATGGTAAGGTAACTAAAAACCTTTTAGCAGAAATAATGCTGGCTATCTCACCCCATTTTATGTTTAAGGATCACTGAGCCAAGTATAAATTCACATTCTGTATTTAACCATAAATAGCAAAGATGGGCAAGATGAGCCAGAAAAGGGTACTTTCTAATACCTGGTTATTTAAAAAAGATAAACCCCGAATGTCAGATGGCTTACTTGTGATTCATTTCATTTCTCATTGAAGCTGAATGAAAAGGAAAAATGATAATTGATGGTTGTAGTAAATCAGGCTCCAGTTGACTAAGGCTTTATTTTGTCTAAACCAATCTCTAGGGTGAATGAATATAACTATTCCATGAAAGACCAGAATTCATGTGGTCTGTTACCTCTGGGTAATCTCAAGGAACAATACTTTAAATGCCCAGCAACTTGCCTGCTTCCTGTCTCCAGAGAGCTCACTGGCAAAGGATGGGGGAGAACTTGGGGCCATGACACCCCTACCCCTCACCCTCCACACCAGCTGCTGAGAAGTCAAAAAGTGGGGTCCAGGCCCCCAGCCCATGCACTTTAGAGGATCCTGTCTGCATTCATCTGCCTCTCCACTATTGCTAAACTGCCTTATTTCAGTGATTCTTACTGACTTCATGGTTCTGAAGCAGGAAGATGTCACAACAGAGCAGATGCTTGCAAGCAGCTCACTGAAAAGGCTTCCCGGATTCTCTTTTTAGTCACCTAAACCTGAGCATGCAAAATGTTCTTATGTAGGTCAATTCAAAATCATAACTTCCCCCCTTCAGGTTGCATTTTCTAGACTCCCTCCTCTTGTTTTTTCCATCTTACAAGCCCCTATTCCTGAAGCTTAGTGTTTGATGTGTCATATCAAAGCAGATGACATGCCCTTTTTATTTTTTTTTGCGGTACGGGGATTGAACGCAGGGGCGTTCTACCTCCGCGCTACACCCCCGGCCCTATTTTTTATACTTTACTTTGAAACCGGGTCTCACGAAGTTGCGGAGGGCCTCACTAAGTAGAGAGAGAGAGAGAGAGAGAGAGAGAGCGAGAGAGCGAGAGCGAGAGAGCTGAGGCTGGCCGCGAACCCGGATCCTCCGGTCTCCGCCTCCCAAAGTACTGGGATTACAAGCGTGCGCCACCACGCCCGGCTACATGCCCTTGATAATCCTGGCAAGGGGGAGTCTCTTCTCTCACTGTCACTTTTTCACCCGAAATATGATTAGGATAATATAAATATGTAAAGGGATATTCTTGCCCAGTGCTACCTAAGAATATATACCGTACATTAAATTGTGTGTGTGTGTGTGTGTGTGTGTGTGTGTGTGTGTGTGTGTGATATCACAGTCATATAAATGATGAAAACAAGCCCCACACTATTGCCAAACATCCTCTTTGGTGTTCCACTGCGGCCTGCACTTGCATGGATCTGCATCATCGCTCTGATTCACCCGGCTGAATAATCTATTTCATATCTGGTCCTTTTCCCCATCCTCCCAACGCCCTACTCAGGACTGTTTTAGGTAATTCTACAGGGAACACACTTTTGTAAGATTTCCGAAGAATGTAGTCTTCTGATCAGTGGATTTGAGAAATGCTTGTGCAGTTGATATCTGGATTTAACTCTATGGATTTAAATGATTAAGAGCATCCATTTTTTATGGATAGTAAATTCCACCTATTAGTAGGAGTATGGTGGAAACAGGAAGAGGGCTTGTTTTAAAGAGTTGCATGTTGGCCGGGCGTGGTGGCGCACGCTTGTAATCCCAGTACTTTGGGAGGCGGAGACCGGAGGATCCCGGTTCGCGGCCAGCCTCAGCTCTCTCTCTCTCTCTTTCTCTCAGTCTCTCCCTGTCTCTCTCTCTCTCTCTCTCTCTCTCTCTCTCTCTCTCTCTACTTAGTGAGGCCCTCCGCAACTTTGTGAGACCTGGTTTCAAAATAAATAGTATAAAAAATAGGGCCGGGGGTGTAGCGCAGAGGTAGAACACCCCTGGGTTCAATCCCCAGTACTGCAAAAAAAAAAAAAAAAAAAGAGTTGCATGTAAATACACACTGGAAGGGACAAATTACTTAAGTCCTCATTGTTGACTGAATAGACCACACGTCATAAAAATCACTCATTTACCGAGGACTGCGTTTTACACATTTTTTATTTATTGCTCATTTTATCCTCATAACAACTCTTAGAAGTAGGTTTGTTTATTATCCTCACAGAATTTAGGTATCTTATACAAGTTGTCCCAACTGGCAAGATGTAACACTAGGATGACCAACTGTCATGGCTTTCTTGAGTCTGAGGTGGCTCTCAAAAAATAAGATTTCAGGGCTAGAATTGGGAAAGTCAACCAGGATGAATTGTTCTCACTGTAGGTAGCACCAGGCATTGAACCCAGGCAGACGGGCTTCTGTAAGTGGACTGGTGACGATCATGTTATACTGTCTCTCTTGGAATAATTCGACCCTAAGTCAGGGTTTGCAATGGGCATGCTCCAAGTTTTCCCTAAAGTAAATAGTCAACAGCGTGAACAAGCCATTAATATTAGTGTAGGCTTGGGAGCATCTCACTGACAAGACTTTCCTTATTCTGTTTTTAGTTGTATAAATGAGTGTGTGAAATGTTCTTATATAAGTCAATCCAAAATTATGGTTTTTTACCCTTTTATGTTGTGTTTTCTTGAATCCCTTCACTTGTTTTTCCTACCATACAAGCCCTGATTCCTGAAGCCCAGTGTTTCCAAGAACCACCTATCCCCACGACGGTTTTTCTGTGCTGGAGAGCTCTGCTGTAGCAGGCAAAGCATTCTGGCTGTACGTGACTTTAATCTCCTGGTTTATGTGATTAAGTGTGCAGAAAATTCAAGGATTTTCTCCCAAATCCCTAAGAGAGGAGGGCCAGTGTGCTTTCTTTCTTCTTGAAACGTGGTTCCTTCTTGGATTCTGAGCTCTGAATGGGAGTTAATCTTTCCTTCCCCAAGGAGGACTGTCTGATACTGAACCCCTTCAAGTGCCATCTTTTGCCTGAGTATCTCCCATGTTGGGGTTTTGGGAACTCACTCACAAGGCAACCCTTTCCTTTTAGGAAGAAATAATTGTGAAAAATTTCCTTTATATATTGTGTTTAGATTTGTCCCTTTACAGCCGCGTCAGTTCACTCTCTTTCTGTTTTCTGAAGCAGCTAGAATAGACGTCTCTTTTGGATATGCAAAGGGCCCTTGAATATTTCTAACTTTTTCTTCTTTAGACTAAAGATCCTGGTTCCTTTACTTATTATTCTATGTCAGGGGCTTTCAAATGAATTCTTACATTGAAATGAGGTGGTGAAACCAGTGTTTATAGTGTATAATATTTCCTTATTATAAAGTCAATATAAGACAGTAATATAGATGATTGCTACAAATTTGTATCAGCATCCAGTTATCTTCTGCTTTGAGGAAATCCTGATTTGCAATATTACTAATTTTTAAAAGCAGTTCCTCTTGCAATATTAGGACTCTTTTTAATTAAACTGATGCACGTGAAAGGGGATTGCTGGGACATTTCTGTTTCAAAATTTAATTGCTAACTATATCTATCAACTGCTTGCTTTTCTTATGATACATATATAAGTCATGTGGAAAGCTTATAATATGTGCCCAAACTGTCTCTAACATGATGTCACCGTGACTCAACCTGTCACAGTACTTTCTTATTATGCAACTGATTATTTTATATATCATGACAACTGCATTCATACTTTCTTATTATGCAACTGATTATTTTATATACCATGACGAGTGCATGGATATGCCAGAGTCTAATTTGGCATTTAGGAGAGTATGACATGCCTGTACTCAACTGTCTGCATACAAGTAGTATACTCATAATTTTTTTTTTTTTTTGCGGTACCGGGGATTGAACCCAGGGGCGTTCTACCTCCGAACTACACCCCCGGCCCTATTTTTTTATACTTTATTTTGAAACCGGGTCTCACAAAGTTGCGGAGGGCCTCACTAAGTAGAGAGAGAGAGAGAGAGAGAGAGACAGGGAGAGAGAGAGAGAGAGAGCTGAGGCTGGCCGCGAACCTGGATCCTCCGGTGTCCACCTCCCAAAGTACTGGGATTACACGCATGCGCCACCACGCCCGGCTACTCATAATTTTAAGCAATGATTTCTACACACACATACACACATGTATACATATGTGTGTGATTCCTAGTTATTTTTAATTATTTTCTGCATTTCTCAGAATATTTCATGATAAGCATTTACATATTTACTCTAAAAATTGTATATTTCTTAACTTTAATTGTCTGTATATATATGTCTTAATACTCTAATAATGCAAAATTAATTGTCTAACAAGACATTACAGAAAAAAATCACTAATAAAACTAAAAGGTGAGCCTGTGAGAATGCTTCTTCCTACTGCTTTCCTGGGTTTTATTATTAGAATGTGTAATATATATTTTTGATCATTCACTAATCTTTTTTAACAAAATGACTTTTGTGAAGTTGCAGTATTTCTGATAATATTTGAGAATATTAATTAATTAATTAATTAAATGCACAGTGATGTCGGGAGAAGCACAATATGGTGTAAAGAACATGGCCGTGTAAGTTAATGCAATGAAGGCCTGCAATGGGCCACATTTTGATAGCTAATATATCTGAGATTTTTAATTTTAGTTTAAAAATATTTAAAAAATAATTTAAAGTAAAATTCAAGTTAAGCATTTATAGAACACAAAAAAGTCACCATATAATCTAATTTGAAAACCCATGATCTATAGATATAGTATAAAATATAGAGCCCATCAGGCGCCGGGTGTGGTGGCACACGCTTGTAATCCCAGTACTTTGGGAGGCGGAGACCGGAGGATCCGGGTTCGCAGCCAGCCTCAGCCCTCGCTCTCTCTCTCTCTCTCTCGCTCTCTCTCTACTTAGTGAGGCCCTCCACAACTTTGTGAGACCCGGTTTCAAAATAAAGTATAAAAAAATAGGGC
>PVJS01022575.1:0-30403 GCA_004027185.1 Glis glis
AGAGAGAGAGAGAGACAGGGAGAGAGAGAGAGAGAGAGAGAGAGAGAGAGAGAGCTGAGGCTGGTCATGAACCCAAATCCTCCGGTCTCCGCCTCCCAAAGTACTGGGATTACAAGCGTGCGCCACCACGCCCGGCCCCCCCCCTTTTTTTTTGCACCTTGCTCTTTTCTTTTTAAAAATAATTTTATTGGTGCACTGTAATTATACATCATAGTGAGGTTCAAAGTGACACAAACACACATGTGCACAGTGCTTGAGGTATTTCCTTCTGCATCCCGCCCCATTCCTCCCTCCTCCCTCCCTGTGCATTTAGTGAGACTGGTAGTGATACCTTCGTATATAGACATAGCATTATTTAAACTGCTTCCTTCCTCAGTTCTCCTTTTCCCATCCCTACCTGTGTCCCCCAGTCCCCTTCCACCATCTCTCCTCATTGATGTGCAGTCCCTTTTGGTTTCTATTTTCTCTATAGCCAGGAGATTTTAGAAATTTATGAAAGGAAGGACTCACCCTCATAAGTGGAAAAAGTTCAACTCTCACTGTGAGATCATCACGCCAAACTCTGTCGCAGAGCTCATGGACAGACTGTCTGATCACACACACTCGTGGTGACTCCCTTTGTGCATGGGACTGTGGCTCTCAGCCTGGTGGACTGTCCTGCCCCTCCCATTAGAGAGCTGCAGGGCTGCACTGAAGGGACACAGCCACACCTTCTCATGAAGGCATGTCCCTCCTGCTCACAGTGCGAGGCTGGAGCCCCATGCCACTTGCTCCCTGCCCCGATCTCACTCTGCCCTGATCTTCCGGACCCTCCACTGTTGATTTCTCTCATGACCTGCAATCAATGTATTTAAGGAGTTGGCTTGGGAGGCAACTGGTCAGAGAATCTCAGAGGCCTCAGAAGCATCCTTCCCTTTAGACCATATGGCTCGCTCTCACCTTCTTCAATTTTGCTAAGAAACATCATATCTTGAGGAAAAATCATATCATACCTCAGATATTAATCATTCTGAGATTACAACAGAAAATTCAATATGTAGCTATTGCTAGCAAGAGGACAAAACAAATGTGCATTAAATATTTAAATTGCAGCATAAGGAACATTTATTATTGATGCCAGCATAGGTTATCAATGCAATAAATAATAATAATAAATAGTTTTCAATGTCTTTCAGGACTTCCATCTATGACAAGTGGTGAGCTGGGCACTTTCCATGCTGATGTCTTTTAATTTCTAAGATAATTCTTTGAGGTAGGATGCTATTGATATCCACACACTTCAACATTAGGAAATATAGACTTTAAGAGAGGATTAGAATGTTGCAGAAAGTCACACAGCTGGTTATGGGAAGGAGGAATTTGAATCTGGGTTTGATCCTATCACCTAAACACAACCATTAGGCTACACTGCCACTTCAGGAGTTCAGAAGAGGGAACCTGCGGGGGAGTAACTAGGAAAGACTTCCTGAAGGTGGGTACACGTGAACACATATTTAAAAGTGCTCAGTGGGAACCCCCTCAGAGTCCCTTTAAGACGATAGGAGAACCAGAACCTAGTCCCCACCCCAGGGCTTGCCCATGCCTTAGGGTAGTGTGCATTTATGAACAATACTGCTTTTATTTCGGTCTCCCACTCCCACTTTGGTGAGGCAATTAAAAGAGAAGCCACTCTTGTTTTCTTTAGATATTAGGCCTTTTTCCTGTAGCCCTTGAAGAAACATTTCCTGGCATGGCCAGATGGGTGCGTGCTTGACTGAGGGGGGAGGAAGGAAGACATGTGCTGAGTGTGGGGTGGGCTCCCAGTGTGCTCCGGGGCTGATTTAGGGAGCACAAGTTTATAAAGTGAAAATGACTTGAATCTCATTAGAGACTGCAGATCATGCAAGTTATGTGATTAATCACACATTCATCTTAAAGACACTATGGATATAACAATAAGCAAGACATAGGTCCTTCTTTTCAGGACCTAGGAATCAAATGGAGAAAATAAGTAAAACTCATTCCTATGACAAATAGACTCAGATACAGCAAACAGGGATTGAGCACAAATTGTCAGGAGCACCAAACATTACCCAGTGCTGACATGAATCCCACATTGTAGGTAATGTTATTCCCTTTCCATGAATGAAGAACTAAGATTCAAGAATTTAAATAACTTGCCCAAAGACCTAGAACTAGCGAGTTGATTCTTTAGGATTCAAACACAGTCCTACGGACTCCCAAATCCACTTACTCTGTGTTAAATGATACGCTGCTGCCCCCCCCCCGAGCCTGCCAGAGCAGGGGTGGGTGGACTTTTCCTTAAAAGGCCAAATGGTAAATATTTTAGGCTTTGTGAATGGAGAAGCAAAGGGAGAATATTATGTAGATATTCAATTAATCATTTAAATTGAAAACAGCTAAAAATATAAAAGCTCTATTTGTCTCACAGATCATAGATAGCAGCACACAGGATTTTCCTACAAATCAGGGTTTGCTGACCCCAGCTCCAGGTCAACTTCCCCCTTCCTTCTAAAGCCTACCATATAGATATGAATATACATATAGATATAGATATGGGTATGGATATATAGAACATACATAATATACATAACATATATCACACTGCATCCACCCATCCATACGTTATACAACGTTCTAGTGTCTGTGCGTCTGTGCATACACATTGTCATTTCTATCAGGGTGTTGTTATCTCTGAAGACCAAGATTGTGTGAGCCTCTTGTTTCTTTGGTGAGCACTACATGCATTCTTGGTGATAGTAAAGCCTTTTAAGGATAAGGTTGGAACAACTGAAATCCATTATAATTTACTAAGGAGTCTCTGTGGAGATGGCCATGCATATCTGTTTTGTTTTGTACCAAGTCACTAATTCCTCGACAGGAAGAGATGCAGGGTTGCTCCTTGAAGTGGTTTTGGGAAGGGCCCTACAATTTCAGAGGTGTATAGATTTTCAAGCATCATTCCCACTGAGCATGTGAAATAGGGCAGCCCAACGCCGAAGAGCTTCCAAGGCTGAGACCCGGCTCCTCGATTTGCTTCTGCCACTCCTCCCTTCTGAGAGAGCACGCTCCATCGATCACGAAGGACCCATGATGATAATGAAGATGTTCATGGTAGTGATGGTGGCAAGTTCATATCCATCGAGTCCTCTTGATGACCGTGTTCTGGTTCCGGAGTTTATGTGTGTGAACCCATCTCATCACCACACCACCTAATGTCGTCATATTATCCCCAGTTGTCAGATGGTGACACTGAGGAGCACAGAGGTTAAGCCATCTTCTTAAAGTCACCTTGCTAGGAAGTGGCAGAATGAGAATCAAACCAGGGGAGTTGGCTGCAGAAGCTGCACTTTGTTATTGTGAAAATTCCTATGATGTTTGTGATTTCTTGAGAGTAATTTAGGTGACAAATTATGTCTGCAATTGAACTGGAATGGAGGCTTCCAAACCTGAGTTTGGAAGTCTGGTGGCTCAATCTTTTCTCTTTCCTCTCTAGAATGGTGAGCACTACAAAAGGAGAGGTGGTATCTGCTTGTAAAATTATTTGGTTTTCTGTTTGAATTCATTGAGCCAGTGGCCGAGGCTGCTAGAATTCTTCACCTCACCATGTCTTTCTGTTCTTCCAGAAGAGATGAACCTCCTGCTGTGTGGAGTGAGACTCACTGTACTTATATGGCTTTGAGGGGTTGAGAGGAACCTGCTGGGTATTCAAAGAAGAGTGGCTTCCTTGCCGGAAGACTGGGGACAGTGGTCACATGCAGGTGGTGAGTCTGAAGGACAGATCTCAGGCCCCAAGGTAGTAGCCACAATCATCCAATGGGGCATTTCAGTTAGGCAGTCGAGCGTCATGGTTAAGACTGATTGTCACAAGGTCTTCATACGCCTGAGCCGTGTGTATCAGGGAGGCTACTTACAAAGCCTCACACTCTTTATTAGCAAAATGGAGATAGTAATACAACCCCCAAACCAGTTAGTTACATGTCTAAAGTCTCCCCGAATTTGAAAACAGAAAGTATTTTCATAAGCCCATGGCAAACTCATTTGGCAGCAAAACCTGACTGAACTGTCATGAGACGTCATACTTAGTATAGTTTTTCTTTACTCCATTCTGTGAGAATACACATGGATTTTGCAGCAAAGTATTAAGACATTTGATCACAGCATATTATTCTAGACCCTGCTGATGTGGATAAACAACATATACTATATGCACTTCATTTCCTTTCTTAAATAATAAAAATAGATATAACTTTTGAAATTCATCTGACCCCAATAGTTTTGGGTAAGGGATAGTGGGTCTATACTAACCACCTCATTACGTTTCTCTGTAGAATAAGTGGAATAAAATATGGAAAGGGCTTAGCAGAGTCACTGGCACATTATAAATCAACAATAAATATTTCAATCCCCAAATAGTTATTGCATTCAGTGAATTAGGCACACTCACTGAGTAATTTTGCACTATCATGCCACCGGTTTTACTCTCTGTATGAGAACATCACAATGCGATATTATTTAACAGGATCCACTATTATCTCCAGGGATTATTTTTTTCAAGATGCCTTCTGAGTTTTATGATGCTGGTGCCTTTGTGGTTAAAAAAAAATCAATGGAAAAAAATGATGATGGGGGAGTCACAGAAAAGACTTAAATTCCTTCTTGCAAAGCACCAATTCCTTCTTTCAAAGCATGTGTCAGTTATCACTAAGGTTGGTGACTGACATGTGCAGAGGCTGTGGTTTCCATCACACTCCCAGGAACAGCCAAACTCTCACACACACATGCAACCGCCATGTCACATCCTCCGCCCGCCAAGCACAGTCAGAACATGCCTTCACCTGTAAACATGCCTTCACCCCACATCCAGAGATACCATCTAAACACACCTGCATCTCAGCACGGATCAGGTGCACCACTGTCCCACAAAGAGTCCAGTTCCGATGGAATTGCAGCACGCTGTGAAAAACCACAGGTACAGCAAGAGTCATGACATCTTCTCACAAATAGGCGTGTTCCAAGTTGGAATGAGCAGCTGCCTTAGTTAGGTCTTAGGGAACTCCAGGTCTCCAGCAGTGGCGACGCTGAGTCTAGACAAATGCTTTCTGACATTTCCATAGCAGAACTTCAAATTCCTCAGAGTAGTTTGCACTAGATGACCTCGGAGAACCTCCTATCTCAGATTTTCTGAGACTTAAGGAAGAAAGAAGAAACCACTCAAGGGAATGGAAGAAAAGCAGATGAGATCCCCTTGGCTCCTAGGTTTTGCTTGACTCTTTGTCTTGGTCTGTTTTGTGTAGCTATAACAGAATACCCAAGACTGGGTATTTTATAAGGAAAAGAAGTGTATATTGGCTCACGGTTTTGGAGGCTGAAGAGAGTGAGCTTGGGCAGCCACCTCTGGCCAGTGCCCCATGCTGCATCATTACATGGTGAGTGACGTCATGCAGCTGGAATATATGCCAGGGTGGCAAGTGTGGAAGATGTAAGATGGGTGGGGTGGCCTTACAACGACACACTCTCCAGCCCCGGGGGACCTAACCCAATCCCCAGAGACAGACATTTCCCTTCTGAGAGTGGAGCCCTCCTGACCCAGTGACCTCCCAGCGGTACCTCCCCCCTCACTACCATTACAGTGGGGACCCAGCTCTAGCACATGAATCTTTGGGTGACAAACAACAACCAAACCATAGCACCCTTGGAATATTCTCTCTTTTTGGTGATTGGTTCTAAAAGGATGAATGGAGGGCTCACCATTTACAGGCTCTGCTTCTGTCCAAAGGGCTAACGATGGGGGGAAAGTGTTGACTTGCATCTTTAAACTATGATAAAGAAAAGCATTTATGTGTCACATATGACTGCGGACCAACTTGGCAACATTTGTAGAAACAGTGAGCAAGCTAGGCAGAGCCTTTAAAGCAGCTACTGCCAGTGCACAGTGACTTTGGTGATGGAAGAGGGCGAGCAGGGAGGTACCTTTCCTCGTCAGAGCTCGGAATCAGCCCAGAGCTGAAAGGGAGGTGAAGGCTGGCAGGTAGAAAGCCAGCTTCAGTCCTGACAAAATCCGAGCAAACACTGAGGACCCAGGCAGCAATGGATTTTCTAACATTTCCCCCAGAAAGAATTAGCCTGGCTTTTCCATTGGGCCAGAGTAGAAAAGATAGTGCTAGGAAAATAAAAAGTATAAACATTTTCTCCTAGGGGTAGCTTTTCCTACTTGGCAGAGAACAATTGTGTTTTCTGTCATAGGGAAACAGAGAGGTGGGCTATGTAAGACTCCCACCATGTCCCGGACTCTCCGATTAGATGACTTTGGGTGCTCCTTAAGGAGAGGAATAATTGTGGGATGAGAATGTTTAGGGAAAATCTGTCTTCAAGAAGATCTTCTTAGCCAGGCCTGGTGGTGCGTGCCTGTAATGCGGGTACTTGGGAGGTTAAGACAGGAGGATCGCAGGCTGGAGGACCACAGGAGGTCTACATCTTTTATAGTTTGTCCTTTGGAAGTATTCCACTCTCTTGAATAAAATTTCATGTTTGTAAACTTTCACACATAAGGGAATATTGTAGATAACCTTAGAAAAACAGAAATTATGTACTCTATCAAAGGAAGTCTCAAAGCTGGGTGTGGTGGTGCACGCCTGTAATTCCAGTACTTGGGAGGCTGAGACAGGTTTGAGGCCAACCTCACCAACTTAGCAAGACCTCCAGCAACCTAATGAGACCCTGTTTCAAAATAAAAAATAAATAAATAAAAAGGGCTAGGGGGTGTAGCTCAGAGGTAGATTGCCCCCGGGTTCAATCTCCAGTACCACAGAAGAAGAAAAAAAAAAAAACAGGAAGCCCCTACGTAATTTCATTACAATGTGATGGAGAAGCACTCGTGATAAGTTTTTTTCTAATACATCTGTGCAGAGTGAACTAGCTGTGTGACCTTGGTCAAGTTCCCTCACGTCTCTGGGCCTCATTTCCCTCAGGGGTTAAACCCCGTGGTGCCCTGGATGGCTGCCTCGGTCCCTTCCATCTCTCGCATTCTCTCCTCCTCAGCTCTATTTCCAAGAACAATAATTACCACAGAAAATATCATCTTGCCTCAGATTGCGATCTCCATGACTTCACTGGTGTGGACAGACCAGCATCAAGAAACAGCTGAAGCGTAACCCAGGCTCTGCGGCGATGTCGGCCCTTCCTGAAACCTCCAGTTGAGATACACTGGCCGACAAGCAGTGCTTGTGTGGCAGGAGGGAGGCGGGAGCGGGTGGAACCGCGTGAAGCCCCGTCTTTATTCGGGGCGTGAGCTCCTGTTTCCTGGGACAGTGAGCACCTTGTCTTTTCGGAAACCCTACCTCAAGTGCTTGCCTGTGTCGTAGCCTGAGAAGCGGGAAGAAGGACGTGCTGTCTACACGCCGCCTCCTCCCGAGGCCCTTCAACCTCTCCCTTAACTCAAGTCGGCCTGGCTCTGTGGCCCCAGCTAGATTCCTGTTCAGAGGCACCCGACCAGCTCACCCAGGTGTGCTTGTGAGTACACACACTACTCACAAACACCCACACAGGCAAGAGGACGGCCGCGCACCTCCCCTCCCTGTCACCGGGATGCTCAAGGCCCTCACCCAGCATCCTTTGACCACATCCTTGACTCGCTGGGCAGACATCCCTGCGCCCGCTCGAAGCTACCCCAGTGCAGGGCCTCTCTCCAGTCCGCTTTGTGTTTGCCTCGTATGGCACTTATTTATTTCCATATATGTCTATCCCTTTTAGATCATGAGCTCTTTGAATGCAAGTGCGGTATCTGGTTTATTTTTGATTCCCTAGGTCCAAGCCTTTGGAAAAAATAAAAACAATCAATACATAGTTTTTTAATGAACTTGGAGTTAAGATACATAGTAGGCACTTTTTGATGTCTCTGCCCATGTCCCCACCATCCCCATTTAATCGTGAACACCACTGCTCACTAACAGGGATGGACTTCTGGCAACCTTGTTTATACTACCCGAGGCCCTTGGTCTGGGCCAATCAGAGTCTCTCTGTCTGGGCCAATCAGAGTCTCTCGGTCTGGGCCAATTAGAGTCTGTCGGTCTGGGCCAATCAGAGTCTCTTGGTCTGGGCCAATCAGAGTCCCTCGGTCTGGGCCAATCAGAGTCCCTCAAGGGGGTGGAGAGAGTTCTCAGTCTTTCTCAGGGCAGGAAGAGAGATGTGAGGTGGCTTCTCCATGTAACCAGGGAAACAATGTAAGTTCTGCAGAATATACAGAACCGAAGCCCAGCATGGTGGTGCAGACCTGTAACCCCAGTACTCGGGAGGCTGAGACAGAAGGATCACAGATTCGAGGCCAGTCTCAGTAACTTAGTGAGACCCTGTTTCAAAATAAACCATGAAAAAGGCTGGGAGTGTAGCTCGGTGGTAGAACACCTGGGGGTTTAATCCCCAGTAACACACACACACACACACACACACACACACACACACACACACGAAGATACAGAATTGAATGTTTTTTATTAACAAAAGTAATGCATGTTTGTTATACGATTCAGACAACACATGCTCATATGATATAGACTTGTCTTAGCAGATGGTGGTAAAATACAAATATGTTGGTGGCGTAGATAGGATTCAGAGACATTTAGGTGCTTACTCAACAATAAACAGTTCCGTGGGGGAGAGGACAGATCATTTTTCTCTCAATGGTAGAGACAATTGATTCTACACAGGATAGAAATGAAGTTAGCCTACCTTGAAGGGAGGATAAAAATAAACGCACAGGGACTAAATATAAACATAAAAGTAAAATTATAGAATTATTGTTGAAAAGTAACATGAAAGACTATTTTCAAACTTTGAGATTCACGAAGCCTTTCTAAGCAAGATAGGAAATCCAGAATCTCTAAAAGAAAACTGCAGCAGTTTTCATTATATTTAAGCACATTATTAATAATTTTAGAAATTCTGAATGGAAAGAGACCCCATAAAGAAGACAACACAAGCATAATCAGGGTGTGGTGATACACGCCTGTAATCCCAATACTTGGGAGGCTGAGAGAAGAGGATTGCAGGTTGGAGGCCAGCCTTGGCAACTTAGCAAGATCTTGAGCAATTTAGGGAGACCCTGTTTCAAACTAAAAAATAAAAAGGTCTGGGGATGTAGTTTAGAGGTAGAATGCCGCTGGGTACAATTCCCAGTAAAACACACACACATACACACACACACACACACACACACACACACACCAAGAGGGGAAAGAAGTGATTAAAAGTATTTGCAACTTATACAACATAAACATACAAAAGGATAGAAATAATTATTCCCAGGATGCAAATTCTTAGTCTAAAAATTAAGAATTAGAAGACAACACAATAGTGGAAAAAGACATAGTTTTAAGGCCTTGTTATTGTAAAATACGATTTTTATTCAAAGCAATAAGTAAAATTCTCATTTGCCTGGTGCCCTGTGTATGTAAAGTCTATCAAATTCTGTGGAAATCAACCCTTCTTCAATACAAGCTGCTCAGCTTTGACCCTGAACTCACATTGTTAGTATCTCAACAGTAGAGGGGTCAGGAGTGTGTGGGTTTCCCAGTCCGCTGGCTTCATTGGAGGATCGTTTGTCAATAACACCCCTATCATGCAAGGTTTCTGTGAGGATCAGGTGTGGTAACCCAGGAAGCCGCAGAAACTGCAGGCAACCAGTGGAAACTCCCTCAATGATGTCTCTTCCACTTTTTCCACTCTTTCACTAGACTACTTCAAAGCAGGAGCTGTTTCAAAGGAGGAGGAGGAGGCTGGGAGGGAGGAAAGTAAGGGGGAAGGGAGGGAGGAAGGAAGCACCAAAGGGTCCTTACCAAATTTGGCAGATTCTGTTTCTCATGCAGTTCCTCTTCTGGCCGCATGATGGCGGCACGAGCAAGCCAGCGCTCGGGCGCTCTCAAGTCTGGCGCTTTAAATCCCAGGTTTTAAAGCCAGGGGCGCCTGGGTGTGTTTGTGTTTGCGCCTGCAAGTCAAAGCTCTGCACAACCTCAGCACTGAGCTGAGCCGTAATGCAGGTCGACATGAAAATCTACAAGGGGTTTCCGGGCTTTCTTTTTAGAAAAAACAAAACAAAACAGGAGTTTTGATAGTAAAGTGTACTTTGTAGTCATTTCGAATGGTGGAGTTTTCTTAAACATGCAGCATCTGCCGCGCTGGGTTTGCAATCTGTGTGCAGGTATTGCAGTTAATGAGCCACCAGCTTG
This sequence comes from Glis glis, assembly GCA_004027185.1. Taxonomy (NCBI): domain Eukaryota; kingdom Metazoa; phylum Chordata; class Mammalia; order Rodentia; family Gliridae; genus Glis; species Glis glis. The sequence goes on from PVJS01022575.1 coordinate 10,224, forward strand.
CGGCTCCCAGGGCCAGACTGGAGCAGTCAGCTGGTGGAATGGTGGGAACCGCAATCAGCAGCTTTGCACCGACATGCCCCGGGATGGAAAATGTGATTTGTGACACAGCGGCTTGGGAATAATAATGAAAACATAATTGCTCCGGGCAGACTGCTCTCTCTGTCTTTCAATCGCTAAGCTGCTTCACCTCATATGAGAGGAACTGCGGTTCTTAGCTTTAATTTCTCTAGGACAGCCAGGGGCACACCCGGCAACCGTCCTCCTGTCCCTAGTGACTTAGACTGTTTCCATGAACCCCAAGAGAAAGGCTGTTTCCCCTAAACCCGAGAAGGGCTTGCCTCCTCTCCAGGCCCCCTGCGGCAGCCTGTCTGTTCCAGCAGCACCGCCCAGGTCATGGATGTGGCTGTGAAACCTGGCATCCTCTGCTTCCTGGGACGTGCTGTTATGTGGCTGAGTTTGTTTTTGTTTTTGTCTTTTTGCATTCTGAAAAACATGCAAATCGTCGCCTCCGCACTTCTTTGGAGTTTACGCCCATTTCTTTTGGACACCATGGTCGTTGTCCTTATGACAATCCACAGAAGAGGCAGAGATTATTGACATGTTCGTACAGATGGGGACGACAAGAATCAGAAAGATTAAATGATGCATGAACAGTCTCCATTTCCCAGTGTGGAAGTAGAGGGCAGAGGACTTCATGGCGGATCACCTGGGTTGGACTCCCTCTTCGGCCTGTTTAAGTTACCTGACATCTCTGAGCCCCAGCTTCTTCATCTGTAAAATGAAGAGAAGGACGTCAGTCTCGGGGGCATCTTTGGGGCTTGGGAGGACTGAATGAGAGAATGCACGTGGGCATCTGGACGGAGGGAGTAGGTGGTCCGTCTGTGCATTGAGCATCCTTTACAGGAACCCCAGTCTTCCAGGACCCACGGTCTGTGCACGCAGCTCCCCGTGGGTCTCTACCACGTGTGCGCAGGACATTCTTCCTGCCACTGGGCTCCTCACGCTGACTTGGGGAACCTGGCTCAGCTGTCGAGGCAAGGACAGACTATCTGAGAGGCTGCTGCTGGAGGGGGCCACATGCCAACGGGTCTGGAGCCGATGGGTCCTTATTCTCTTTTTCATTTCCCCAGGCTCAGGGTTCTGAGACATCTCTTAAATGGAGGACAAAGTCACCAATGCTCCCAGTCGTGGCTAGACTAAAACACATTTTTGAATTCCTGTTCCTTCCTTTCTTCCAGTTTCCCTCAGCAGTGCTTCATTCTTGTTCCCTGGGATCATCTTCCAAATATCCTACCACCGTAGACCAGCTAGGACTCAGGCTCTTCTCGTGGGAACCCAGGCTAAGACAAGGTCACAGAGAACCCAGGCCTCTGACTCCAAGGTCTGAAGCCCTAACACACACACACACACACACACACACACACACACACACACACACACGCTTCTCTATGTCCATAGCAGACAGGCCGAGTGAAGGGTGAGTCTGGCCCGCTCTAAATTGTTTCCAGAGCATCTCATAAGTTGCTGGGTGTCCCCCAATGACAGGAAGTGTGTTTTCCAGGTCCCTAAACGACAGGCACTCCTGTGCATGCAAGGGTATGTGTAGCTAACCCCAGTTTCCCCAACAGCAGCCCCACTCCGAGTTGGGGCTGGCTTCAGGTGGAGCCAGAAACTGTCTCACGACATGATTTACGGCACCATTAGGCTCTGGGATTCAAGTACATTATGTGGGTGGGGTGCCACTTTACCCGAGGCTCTTTGTCACAGTGGGGTAAGTCACGGCTTGTAGCAGAGTGGGCAGTCCTGGGGGAGTGGCGTGTGCCCACCCCTCTGTACGCCACCACTGACTGATGACCGATTATGAGTCAGCACCACACTCGCACCTTGAACGACAGCGGTCCTTCCTTAGCCTAGGTTTTGCTAGGAATCACCTGGAGCGCCTTTATAAACGCCAGTGCTCAGCCCCTGCCCACCCCCACTTCTGTTTTAATTGGTCTGAGGGTGGAGCTTGAGCATCCAGACAGTTCCTCAGGGGGTTTTCAGGTGCAGCCAGGTTTCAGAACTATTGATACGCATCATCTCTTTTCATTCTCACACCGAGGAAGATCTCGTTAGGCCCCACTTTGCAGAATAGGAAACTGCACATCTTGGGGCAATCAAGACCCAGGGCCACTTAGCAATGCAGCAAAGACTCAAATGAGGCAGGTCTGTCTGACTCCAAAATATCAGGCTCCAACCAAGGGAAAACCTGCCGAACTTCCCTTCTGAAAATCCCAAGACACAGGAGGGTAAGTATGTTTCTCCAAGAGAGGATATTAGGGTTAGATGGGTTATTTTTTTGATGGTCCATTCTATGCTTCATCTTAAAAACTCCCTATTTATTTTTGCAAACACATAAGTTTTCACATTATTTTCTATAAAATCAATACTCCAGGAAGGCAGGCTGTGGTTGTTCATAGCACACATTGGTTGCAGAGTGTCACATGCTCTGGCGGAGCAGCTCAGCTCCGGTCTCTCTACCACTAGACAGGAGAGGGCTGGGGATTCCTATGAAGGTTGGACATGGAGAGAAGAGAAGGGAGAATGCGAAGAGAAAGTAGCCAAAGGCTGAGGTTTCCCCAAGATCCATTCTGTTAACATTTACTATCACCTTTGAAAAGAAAGTTCTTAAAACATAGGCGGATGCAAACATGGAAGATTGGTACAAGCGCACAAGCTCCTGATGTGAATTTCACGTAGCCTCTATTTAAGAGGCCAACAAATACTTTCTATAAAAGTCAGATAGTAAATATTTTAGGATTCTGGACCATATGGTCACTGTCACAACTACTCTGTTGCCATAGCACAAAAGTAGCTACAATCACCACATAAATGAATGGGCGTGGCTGTGATTCAACAAAAGTTCATTTACAAAGACAGTTGGGCAAGGACTTGGCCTGTGGGTAGTTGGCTGAGCCCTGCTCCATTTTGCATCCTTACAAACATGAATGAGGCAGGAAGTCTAACTCCTATACGCTCACTTGATTCATCTGTAAAATCTTAAAATCTGAACTAGATCCTTATGACAGCTTTCATATTTGCTTTCTGAACACACTTACATGTGCAGGCACATGTACACACATACACACTCACACACACATGCTGTTAATTCTCTCAACATGGATTTGGATTCTCAGTGAGGACACTGATGCTTAAAACAATTCAGGCTAATACTCCGCATCTCATACGTGGTAGGCTAGAATGATGTGCACTCAGGCATTTTGGAAACGAAAGCCCAGATTCCTTTCCTGGCGGTAGCAATGCTTCTGAGTAATTGTTTGAAAATATTTCTAGCCCAGAGATTTCTAAAGCTATGATTTCATTTACCTTCTCTAAGTGAATCTTTTCCCAACATGCAGACAGTGCTAAAATATACCAGGCATGCGACTTTTTTATTATTAATAATGTACCTAAGATTGAAATCTGTTCAGCTGAGCACACTGGCTTGGCAGCCTGTAGGCAAATGTCAGGAGAGCGATTTCCATCAGGCCCTGCCTCCCCACAGCAAGGAAATCCTTGGCAGTGCATCTGAAGCATCTTCTTATTTTTGACCTTCCAGCTGTCTCTGTTATCACAGGAGCCTGGAAGCACTCAGAGAGTCCCATCCCAATGACGCTGACCTGCTAAAGGCCACAGAGGCACTCTTCCTTTGTCATTGGCTTCAAATGACCTTTGTGGAAATAGCCACAAGGTCAAAAATCACCGTGGCCCAGATGCCAGCTCACCCTGTCGCTGATTTCCTCTCTACTCCAATTTCAGCCCAACGTGTATTTATGTGTCCAACCATTTCAGCTATCCAAATGAGAAATAAAAGTGCGCGCTTTGCATCGCTCTCTAGAGACCATGGTGCCACCAAGGCCAGCTCCAGGTGCTTAAATACATTACATGTATTATGCCACTTAATTTTTCCAACAGCCTAATAAAGGAGAGATTATCAACTCCATTTTACATGGATAGAACATGTGTGCGAGGGTGGAGTCCCTCCCCCTGGAGAGCTAGGTGACCTTGACTCACATCTCTGCTCATAGGTGGGAAGGGTCTTAAGCTTCCCCCTAAGACTGCGTCCAGTTCATGGCAGGCTCATCCTTCCTGCTTCCTCTATGGTGCACTGAGTACTCTTGTGGATTGCGTGAATAAAAATGGGACAAGTCGAAATCTTAGTGGCTTGCTCTTAACTCTTTGAGATCACAGATTCTTTTGAATATCTGATTAAAGTTTGGTAAATTTCCCTAAAAAATGTATAATTGCACACAGTTTCTATAACACTTCAGAGGGTTCAGGAACAAAAGCAAGTATATCAAATGTAGATGACTGTGCTAGACACTGGGCTATTACTAGTATACAGTAGGCACTTAGAGTAGATGCCTCTGGAACCACTCCCCTTACATGCCATCACCCGCACTGTTTCAGTGCACCCCAGCCCAGCTTCCAGCAGCAGCTCCCTCATTTCTCTACCTAAGGGATTTCACTGAGAGCTAGATTTGCTACCCTTATGTCAGCCTGAAAGGTAATGCCCCCGGAAAGAGCCCTTGATAAACGATTGATGGAGTACAAATACCCCAACTTCCTTTCCATTTGGTGGGATCAATCCCAGGCATGTGTTCTATAAGGTTTCCCAGTATACTCAGTGGGATTAAGCTCTGGATCTGGCTCAAGAGCACTTTTGCTGACTGCTTCTCCCTCCCCAATCCTTTACCAGTGTACCCCTCCCTGCAAGATACATGGATTGCATTGCACTGGAATGATAATTTCAGAGACTGCTTCTGGAGAATTCAAACTAAGACAGCACACAATAATTATTATATATAGAATGTTTTATTCCTTATGCTATATAAAGTGGGTCTCAATGGGTATTACCTTTACAGATAGGGAAATATGACACATAGGCAGGCTTGGTAACCTGCTTGGATGTCGGTGGCAAGGTGGAGGATAAGTTCAGCCTGAACCAAAGTCTCTTTACTCAAAAACCTCGCCCATTTTTCATTCAACACACATTCATTTAAGGTGGAAGGCCCTGAGTAAAAACGGAGATGCACAGAATGGCAAGTCAGAGGAATATCTCTTCCTATGGAACTCAACTTCTAAGGAAAGAGAGAGAGAGAGAGAGAGAGAGAGAGAGAGAGAGAGAAAATAAGCACATACAACAATGAAATAATTATGGATTGTGATGAGAGCTATCAAAGGAATATATAGGATGGTACAATACAAAGAGAAATTAAAGTGGGGATGGGACCATTGGTATAGCGAAGGCCAACCAAATAGTGAGAGAGAGATCCTTCTCCTCCTAGGTTCTCATCTTGATTTATTGTACCTCCATTCAACAACTGTTTACTGAATATGTACTATGTACCAGCAAAGAAAATGGACATAGTGTGTACTCTTAGGGAGCTTATAATCCAGACAGAAGAGATAAGACAGAAAAAGTCAACAAATGGGGAAAATGCCAGAAAACTACTTTGAATAGAATAATAATAAATGATGAGTGAAATCATATTTTACCTTTTTCAACCAGGGGTTCCCTGAGAAGATTAAGCCCAACTACGCTAAAGTAGACATAAGACGTAATGATTTAATTTTGCTTCTATGCATCAAAAATGGTACTAGTTATGGACAAACTTTGAGAGAATTAAAATATGTAAAAAACATGCTACTCAAATCATTTGATGTATTCTGCAGTTCAGATGAGACACTCCAGCGGAGGCAGGCTCTCTAAGAGTATTGTTGAAGCAGAGCTCTGGAGGGAGGTCAAGAAGTCAGTCACAGAAGATCAGAGTGTGTGAGGCAGGGAGAAGGGACACCACCGCAAAGACTGAGGGCGGGCTCTGGCTCGAGTGCAGAAGGAACAAAAAGATGGCCAGTGGGGCCAGGCAGAATAGAGCAGAGGAAGGAAGTGGTTCTCTGAAAGTGGGAGAGGGCCAAATCGCAGAGAATCTTGCAAATCAAGGCTAGGTAAGGCACATGCATTTAAAGTGTGGACAACAATGTGTAGAGATCCAATAATAAAAGAAGGAAGATCAGTTAAGTCGTTATTGCAGTATCTAGTGGAGAGGTGGTGGTGGCTTTATCCAACATGGTAATAGAGTCAGTGGAACTTGCTGGTGAATTGGGTATGCAGGAAGAAAGAAAGAGAAATCAAAGACAAAGTAGGGCCCTGTGAGTGGCAAATTAGTGACAGAGCCATTGACCAGGTGGGGAAGATTCACAAGGGAAATGTTTACAGAAATAACCTCAAGAGAGCACAGGTTCAAGGTCAGCTGGGGGTACAACTCAGGGGTAGAATGTCCCTAGGTTCAACTTCCAATACCACCATCAAAACCAACCAACCAAACAACAACGGAACAAACAAAACCCTCAAGAATTCTGTTTTGTTTATATTACAGTTGGGGTACTTGTTTGTGTGAGTCCAGTCCCTAAAGAAAGCCCTAAGAATCTTTGCCCTGTAGAAGACACGGTCACCTGGGAACTAATCTGTGGTCCTGCAATACCTATTGCCCGACTTAGCACCATAGCACTCTCGAAATGGTCCTGTTTGGGGTGATGATTATATTGTTGTCCTCTGTGGAGAAGCTATAGATGGAGAAATGAAGGGATTCCAGGAAAGCCCGGGGTGGGTCATTCAACTTGTATGGGTTGAGGGAAAGAGAAGGATCCAGAACAAAAGACTGAGAAAGACTCTTCAGTGAGGTGGGGATGAGGAAGATCAATGGAAGCATGTTTTATGGAGGTGAGTCGGTCGATCATGTCAAATATTGCTGGGAAGACAAACAAGTAGAGAACATCCACGGGACCCTTATATGTCACCTTCTGGGGTTACGGTTCCAGTGTATGAAACAGGGATTTTCTCCAGGACACAGAATCACTTGATCTTAGACAAGCTTAGTCTAAAACATCACGGATGAATTAAGGAACATGAACAGCATACTAGGAAAGACACAGTGTTTCCTTTCAGCATGCTTGGGACAACTTGGACAAATTGAAATTTCTTCAGATGAGAGAACAATGTCTTGCCTATGACATTGACTGATAGGAAGCTCAGAAAAACATGGACATATATTTCAGAAAACAGAGAGCCTCCCAGGGCTCTGACTCACTAATAATTATTCTACTACTATGATTACTACTATCTGTTACTACCACCACTACTGCGTCTATCACATCATCTCTTCTAATTCCCAGGCCAATGCTGGTTTCCAGCAAATCCTGCTGCCTCAGCAAAGCTTCCGGCTGGTTATATAAAAAGCAATGTGGGAAAGAGTTAATTGGCAAACAGAGCGACTACATTTGCAACCCAAGAAGGCCTGCTGTGACTTGTTATCTGCAGAGCTAAGCAGCTTGCTGTACAAGTGATATTCGGAGCTCATTGCTGTGAATGCCAGCGGGGCCACTTAACACCTCCCTGTAAATGGTCTCAAGATTAATATCTTGCCATTTATTTCATGTTATTTTTTTTCCTTGGGAGAAGTCTTCCTCATCTTGTGCCTAACAGAAGGTCAAACGTGGCAAACACCTGAGGGGAGATGATAACTTGAAAGTTCCTTTATAACTTCTCCCAGGCTGCATGAATCATAGGTTTGGAAAATTACTCAGCAGAATGGAAAGAGGATGGGCTTTGGAATCCAACACCTGCATTCAGATCCTTAGAAGTCAAATGAAAAAAGTCATTTAATTCGTTTCAGCCTTATTATGTTTTTGTTTGTTAAAACAAAATAAATACTAAAGCCAATATCATGGGACTTTTTTGGACAACCCATTGTAATCAGTCTTCTGTCTCCCCATATACTGAAATTGGTCCTGAAGTGCTATCATTTCAACTGTACCTTCATCATAATTGACCCACCCTCCATCCTGAAACACACTGTTCTCTTAGCTTCTCTGACATCATGAATTCTTAGTTTTCTTTCTGCAACTTAGATGCACCTGCTCAATCCTCTATGCTGACTTCTCCTCTGTCTGATCTCAGAACTTGAAAATAGGCCTTCTTCCCTTACACACTCTCTCTAGATAATAGCCACTATCATCTCATTAAACACCAAGCATGTGCTGACAGCCCTCAGAATTATCTCTACAGCTGAGATGTGTCTTTTGAGATACGTTCCTAGTTCACCCACCTGCCCACTTGGCATCTCCACTTGGATGCCTTTAAACATCGCTCACCAACATATCTGTCCATCTCGAGCTTCTCCTTAAGAACCCATCCCATTTCAAGCTGGTCACGTCTCACCAGAAGCAAGCCCATGACTCCAGTCAGAAGCCTGAGGTTCACAGTCAACTTCCTCTCCTCTCTTCTCTGTATAAATTACACCTGCCCCTCATGGAGATTCTAATGGGCAAGAGTTTCTGGAATTCATCCATTTCTCCTCATTTCCATTAATACTTTCTGGGTGGTATATTTTTAAATTTTTCCTTCCAAATCCCTTCCTCACTCTCTCCCATCCTCAGCTATTCCTTGGCAGGCTGATCTGTACAAACTACACCAAGAAACTCCCTAGCCTTTGGGCTTCTGTTGGGTGTAGCTAATGCAGAATACTAGCATGAAATTGGAGGGAAGGAGGAGAAGGAGGTTGGGGTGTGTGGTCCACATGCTCCTGCCTTTCAAGATTGCCACAGACTTGCAGGGATCCTCAATGGAAAGTCTCCTTCCCTCTGTCTCCAAGTTCTGGTACCCCTCCCTCCATTGTGTTTGGTGTGTAATGACACCATGGTTCTTTGTCCCCAGGGGACTGCACAGCCCTTGGGTGACTTCCTTATACCTGGCCTTGCATGATCCCTGGACTAAAGTTGCCCAAACCATCCTCATTTGAAAGTGTTATTTCTTGCTAAGCACCATGCTATTTCTGCTAAGCATGCCTATTTTGGCTTCATGCATTCTTTATTTCTTATTTGAGCTACAGAAAGAAAAAGAAAAAAGTGAAAGAAGAGAAAAGAAAAAGAAAGAAGAGAGGAAGAAGACAAGAAAGGAAAAAGGATGAGAAAACAAAGCCGTTCTCCTAATGGTCTTCTGTACTCATCAAAACTAGGCCAATAAAGTCTCTCTGCAACAGCATTCATCCAGGATTCTAAGACATGTACTGCTTCACTTTTCTGCTGAAATGCATCCGGAAGCATCCTTTTGCACTTGCAATGATGTCCTTACTATAGGATTAAGTCTCTTCATGATCTGTCCTCTATTTTTCCAAGTATATCGTACACTCTTCTGTACTTGTTTCTTGCACTTTAGTCATGCAGGTAATATTAAATTTTCTAAAGCATTCGCAATTATTTCTTCCCTTGTGAATTTTATAAATACTCGCATTCATACCTGGAATATCTACTTCATGGAGAACAGGAACATCCACCTCTTGTTATTGGTGAGGTCTTGGTTTATCTTCCACCGCCTCAGGAACAGCTTTCTATTGCCCATCATAAAGTAGTTACTTCCCTGTTAATTGTGTCCTGTTTTTTTTGTCATTTTCTTTCACAGTAGTGATTTTCCTAATAATTACTTATTATTTAATTTTCTAATATATGCATCTCTTCTGTAGACTGTAAGCTTAAGGCCACGGTTTGTGTTGTGGCTGTTTTCCACCCCACCCTATTATGCACATTGTTCAATAAACAGCAGGAACTTAGTAAATATTTGTGGAATTAAGGAATTTGGCAAGCAGAATTGCCCGGCTCACAGCATATGGTGTATTTATTGAGCATGTACTATTTACCAAATGCTTTCTAATACCTGATGTTCGTTAAATATAAGATGAACAAGTTAACTCTCTTTTAAGGTTTTGGTTATCACAAGTTGATTTTTCAGACATAATTCATGGGAATATTTAAGCTAATTAAGTAAATTCATTTTCATAAGGGGGAGAGTATGGAGATGCCTCTTCTCGAAATACACAATTTTTTAAAACACTGTTATAAGTTTGATGAGCTACAAGAAAGAGAATGAAGCAAATTTGCCCTCTTTGAAGCTTGGGAAATGGAATCTATTGGTGCACACTTGGGCCAATCTATTCTAATAGACATACATTTTTATTTTTTAGAATTTGTTATTACCCATTACATTCCAAGTTTTCAATTCTAGAAACATTTCAATGAAATTGACAAAAAGAAATTAAAATACTTTGAAAATTTAATCTAGAGTATATATACTATATTGTTATATTCTACTATAATTGTATTCTCTTTATTGTATAATTACATTACATATTATATACTCTATTTATGTTTTTATGTGTTCCACATCTGGGACGATGAGACAGAATGGGTTAAAGTGGATTCTAAGACTTATCCAGGCATAGTATCTGAATTATAGGCATGGTACTGGCACGCCTCTGGAATGCTACAATTTCCATTCTGTTTGAACAAAGATGGATAACAAATGCAAAGAGATAAAGTGGACAAGTAGCATCATACAAATGTTTGATCCATTTGGGTGATGAGAAATATTTTAAAGGGTTGCTAAAGGACTTAGATTAAAACAAGTAGTTTTCCCATAGAAATGAAACATTTGAGATGTAGAAGACTTCATATGGTTGACTTTTGAGGACCCGTGGTGCCTAGGGAGACAGATGAAGCACATGTAATACCATTTTATGAATGAGGCAGATGAGGATCAGGTGATCATGCCTTGTCCAAGAGTAAACAACCCATCTGAGCTGAAGGTGGGGGCCTTGACCCCTGGTACCTGCCCCCTGGTTCCATGGTAGTTTGATATGTGTGCTACGGAAGTCTTCTCCATGCTTCAGTTCTCTTAAATCCACTCAGCATCTACTTAGTTCCATGTGTGGCAACTTTAACAAGTTGAACCACTACAAGCAGGAGTCCTTACATACTCTCGTTCTCAGTTAAGGCCCTACAGCGACTTTATGAGGTTGGCATTTGATGGCAGTGGAACTCAGAGAAGGAAGATCCAGTTTTCCTGTGGTTACACAGCCTGAAATTGACAAGACGAGGCTTCACCTTGTGGGTGTGTTGCATTCACATCTTCTCACCTTTTTACTTTTGTGACACAAAACAGTGGAAACAGCACAGGGTCTTATTTTTTTTTTACTTTCCCTTATTTAGTATTGAGGTACCAATGGTCTTTTAACAATCGTCCTTTAGCACCCTTAACTAAAGTGTGGCATCCTTTCTCACTTCTCCCCACAGGCTGATGAGCCACACCTTCCTCTGGTGGAACAGTCTCCTGTTATCACCTGCTTCAGTGTGGAGCCACCTGCAGGATCATGGGAAGGGAATTCAGCCCAACTGGCTTGTACAATAGAGGTGCCAGCAAGAGGGCAGTGGAAGGGAATGGGGCTTTACCCCTGCCTTTATAATTACTTCTTATAAGGGAAGTTATAGCACCGTGTAATTATAGGCACATAATAGCTATTTGTCTCAGGCTATGAGGTTTTGCACAAATACAATCTATTCATCAGTGCTGTGTGTTATGGAGGCATTAGAACAGGTCTTGGAAGATACAGGTTTGTGTTCAAAGCACACCTCGATCCCTGCTAGTTTTGTGACCTGGGACAAAAAACTTAAGATTTTTTTTTCTCCTTTTTAGGTGGTACTGGGGATTGAAACCAGGGATGTTATTATACCTCCAAGCTATGCCCCCAGCCCTATTTCATTTTTTATTTTGAAACAGAGTCTCGCTAAGTTGCTGAGGCTGGCCTCAAACCTGTGATCTTCCTGTCTCAGCCTCCCAAGTACTGGGATTACAGGCATGCGCTACTATGCCTGGCTGTGAAACTTAACATCTTTGACCTTTCCTTTTTCATATCCCAAAGATAATAATATTTACCACAATAAGCTTTTTGGGAGTTTAATTGATAAACAGTGTACAGAAAATGTGTAATATAGGATCTGAATTCAAAATATACTCTAAAAAGACACCCTATTTCTGCCCTCTTCTCCCTCTGATAGTGAGTAGAATACACTCTATCATATGACATCTTCCAATTGCAATGCAAATGAGTCCTGTTTCCATTGGGCGTGGCCGCAAGCAGAGGATTGCTGAAACTGGGATGTTGTCAGCATCCAGGGAACCCACAGCACACTGGATAAAGTGAGGACTTTCTCTGAGGTTTTGAGATGAGAAGTTTAAGGCTAAGAGAATTCATATAAGTTGGCCAAAGTCTACCCAAAGTAGGATATGAGTCAGTTCAGATCCCAGGCTTCTGGCCTCAACAAGAACATTTCCAATCCAATTCTACTGGCAGGGTTTATTTTTAGGACCTGTTTCTATAAAGGCTTAAAATCCTTCTCCAAAACCATGCTTTATTCCTCCTTATTGCCCTTTCCAATTTCCAGAGTTCCCCTTTTCTTTAGGAATCTCTCCAGGCCACAATTGTTATTCATGGGTAATAATAATCCTCTTTCTCCTGCTACCATTAAAAAATAATAATACTGCTAAAACGTCAATTAATACTTAGTCATTTATATTATTTCATTTAATCCTTTCCTCACCCTTATAAACATATAACAGCATTCCACTTTACAACAAAGAATGGAAACTTAAGGAGGTAAAGCAAGTTGACCAGGGCCATTAGACACACTAAGTGGCCAGCCCTTCTGATGAGGCATAACTCATCACCTAGAATCCACCTTCTTAAATGTACTATTTGTCATTCTGGTTATGTATGCATTAAGTGCATCATCTCTTTCCTATGCATTTAGGAGTAAATATTTTTTTATCTTTTAATGTATTGCATTCCGCCCTTTAATAATAGCAATAGACTTATAATTTCTCTCACAGTTGCCCAACGATGGGAAAACAACTGACTTGAAATTTCCCCTGGTTATCTCAAAACATCTCAAACTTAACATGGCCATGACCTCTTGGCCTTTTCTACCAAACCCTGTTCCTCCCCAAATAGTTCATTCACATCTCACAAGATGGCACCACTGGTAACTCAGCCACTCAAGTGAGAAATTTGGAATTTCTTCTTAATACCTCTTTCTACCTCTTGCAGATGTCACATTCCATGAATCAGTAAGTTCCGATGATTCTACCTCTGAAATAATCATAATCAACCCACACTTCTTTCTCTTTCTATCGCCACTGACTGAGCAGAGGTTGGAGCAGTGTTGGAGAGGGGTGTCAGAGAGGATGCTTAAGAACCAGAAGCAACATTGGATTAGATGGGCTCTAAATTCCCTTCCAATAATAAGATTTCATGAATTTGTCATGATCCCCCACTCCCTGTTGAATTTGAATCACAAAAGGAAGAATCTAAGGATTCAATATGGCATCTGCAAGAAAAGCCTCCTTAGTAATGACATGCAGATAAGTGCTTGTGAGGGTGGCCCTGAACTCTTTCATGGGAAGAAACTTCTTTTGGCTTTCTCATGTTAGGCCCTGGAGAGGACCTGCCAGGCCTTCTCTCCACATCACACACAACCCGGGGCATCTGACCCAGCCACCTAGTGAACCCGTCTGTGCCACCATGGACTTGTTAACCATTAACTTGTAATTTTCTCATCTGGCCGAGGGTGCTGATCACCACCACAGAAAGCTGAGGATGAGGAGGGTGGGGACCTATACATTTCACTTATCTATTTATTTCAAAAGCATCTAGTATTGGATATGTTTGGTGATAAAGATGTGGAGAATAATAGAGACACAGTTCTATTAGCAGGGAACTCAGGATTTACAGGGGTACACAGACAGTAAACAAATGATTCCACAATAATATGTAGGTAGGTAATCAGGCTAATCTGCTAGACACTCCCTAAATGAAGGGAGCCTCCCTAACAAAAGCTCATCTGCTAGACACTCCCTAAAATGTTTTACATACATTGACTGGTTCAGTCCAATGGTAAACCTCTGAAGTACGCTTGGAGATAAAGGAGCTGAAGATACCTTAGAGATAAAGGAGCTGAAGCATAGAGAAGTGAATTAATTTATTCAAGATTCTTCAGGTAGTAAGTGGCTGAGCTCAGATTCAAACCCAGCTGTCTGGCTCTTTACAACTCTTCCCCCCAGCCCATTATACTAAGAATGCCATGATGGCAAATTGTGGGGGCTCTGAGAAGTAATATACTAGGGAATATTGCTATAGATTGTGGTCTCTGGGAAGCTACTCTAAGGAAGTGACATTTAAGATGAAATTTACAGGATGTCAGTGGCAGCTTCATTCTTCCCAATGTCTGAGTTCTGTGGCTGCCATCCTCCACTGCTCCCTTCCATAACCCCAAATCCAATCTGTCATCAACTCCCACTGCCTCTACTTTCAAAACATATCTTCCTCCCCTCTCCTAATACAAACTACCAGCATCTCTCACCTCCCTGTTGTAAAAGCCTCCTGATGATTCGCCTTGCTTCCACAGTGATTAAAACCTCCCAGTAGCTTTCTCTCCCGCTCAAAGTGAAGGCCAACATCTTTGCCGTGGTGTGTAAGACTGTACCTCTTTTGTTCTGTTTTTATTGCCCATCAGTCTATATTAGGTCTCCATCAATTTTAATGCCCTGGTGGCTGAGTGGTTGCAACAGAGATTGTGTGATTTACAAATATAAAATATTTGCTCTTTAGTCCTTTGCAGAAAAGCTCAACATAATCTTCATTCTCTCCCCCAAGACATGCACACACACTTCTCTAACTTCATATTCCAGCACTCCTCCCTCTCTTCCTCTGTGCTGGCCACACTGGCTTCCATGCCATTTCAGAAAACTTCTAAGCATGTCCCAGTTCTGGGAATTTTATTGGCTGTTCTCACCACCTAGATGACCCTCTACTCATACAAAGATCTCAACCTTCCTTCCAGGTTTCCCTAGGTTAAAAAAAACCTCCCCTTACTCTATTTCCCTCTTACTTACTTCCTCATTTTTCTTCTGACCCCTTATGTACACTGACAGCAGGTAGTTACTTGTATATTCCCTGTTCCTCTTCTAGAACGTAAACACCATGAAAGTAGAGACTATTTTTTTCATTTCTTTGACTTCCAGAATATTCCTGGGGTGGCTGCTGTGTGCTTCGAACTTTCCCATACATTGACTTCATGTTTGCCCTTTCAACAACCTTGGTAGGAAGGAGGGCCCTGTTTCTCTTTCATCCTTCCCATAAAAAGATAAGGATATTCCTGAAACAATGTCCTGTGAAAGCTGTTGGTATGGAGGGGCAGGAAGGGGGTGAGTCCCCTGTGAACTCTTAAGAGAACATTCCTAAGGTTCTTCCCTCCAGGTGGCTGCTGAGAAAAGTACTGTCTCTTTAAAATTGCTCACATCCTTAAGATGCTAATAATAAATCATAGTTATGCAATTTTTCTTAAAAAGATTGAATCAAGGATCCTTCCCCAGAAATCCAGGTCCTGCTGTAATGAGCATCCTGTTTACTGTGCTCTCAATAAAAGGGTCATAACTGGATGGTGTTAAAATGAAAAGTCCAAAGCAAAAGTGATGTAGCACTTTGAATTGTTCTTCTTTGTTAAATACCATGTACATCTACACATATCAAAACACTGCCTAGAGTCCATCATTTTTTATTGTGTCAATATATTCACCACAAAATGTGTTGTGTTAACCCTTTTGAAGTGGACAATTCAGTGGCACGAAGTACCTTCGCATTGGTGTGAAAGCGTCACCACCATTTATCTCCAGAACTTCTTCATCTTGTAGAACTGAAACTCTGAACCCCTTAAACAGTAACTCTCCATCCTCCTCCCCCAACCCCAGGAAACCATTTAATATTGTCTCCATGAACTTGACTATTCCAGGTCTAAGTGCAATTATATAGTACTTGACCTTTTGTGACTGCTTATTTCACTAAGCACTATGTATTCAAGATTCTTCCAAGTTGTAGCATGTGTCAGCATTTCTTCTTTTTTAAGGATGAATGATATTCCATTCCACATATATACCACATATTATTTATCACTTTACCCAGTGATAAACCCTTGGTTTGCTTCCACCTTCTGACTATGGTACATAATGATGGACAAGGGTATACAAATATCTTCTCAAGACCCCGCTGCTTTTGATTCTTTTAGTTATCAAAATTCCAGACATGAAATTGCTGAAACATGATAATTCTATTTAATTTTTTTGAGGACCCTCTATAATGTTTTCCATCTACTCCCTTATTAAATTTCCCTTAGATAACATTTTGAAATCTAAATTAAAACACTGGCTCTGAGAAATGTCGCAAAATAACAAGGATGCTGCTCTTTCACCTGGTTCCAGATCTCATGCCTTAGTCATAGACTTTCCAGGCTACCCTAATGACCACTCATTCATTGTACTAAGGTGCGGGTATTCTGTCTTTCTTCCTGTGTTTTGTTCCCCAAATGAGTCAACTGAGGAAGCCAAGAAGGCCGAGGAAACAATGCCAAGCTTTCTGAACGTCTTCCTTCCCTGTTCTCCTTAATTCACCACCTCCTTGTAATCAAACCCAAGCCAGAGGGCCAAGCATTGAGGCTATTCTTCACAACCCACCTGTGATCTCATGAACCTCTCAAAGGGAGTAAACAGGCCTTACCAGACCCAGGTTAAAGGGCTGCGATCATATAGGGATGCTCTGTCTCAACTTGAGTTGGAGCCATGTGAAGGTTCATGCTTCAGGGCCATGAAGAGAGTCCTGGAAATAGCAGTTGGAGGTGGTCCCAGGTACTCTTCTGTGCTCTGCTCCCCATCTATTTAGTGTGGTCTTGGCCAAGCTACTTAACTCACTCTGGGAGTGGATGAATGCTTCTCTCCCTCCTACTTTTAAACAGTGGGTCCCTAAAGGCAAAAAAAAAAAATGCTACTCAGAATCTCAATGCCATGTATAATGTGAACTATAGTAAAGGTGTTTTGCCTAAAAAAAGGGAAGGAAGGTGAGAACTTCATTGATGACTTCATTGATGTCACTCACCTACGCCATCTCCCTTGTGATCCCTGCTAAAGACTTCTGAAGCTCCTTTTTGGCACCCCAGTGCCCATTGGAACTTAGTTTGGAAATCCAGGAGACAGGTATCCTGTTGTTGATATTCAGCTGTCATGTGTGTTGACAGAGCTCTCCAAGACCTCAATAGGGAAGCTTGTCTACTGAACGAATTGGCTTCCTAAATATGGTTGTTCATCAGATGTCTAGCAATATGATAACACATCAGTGATGATTCCTGACACCTGTTTGTTGTGGTCAAATCTGATGAAATTTTACTCTGATTCATTGTTCTCTTTGTAACTAGGTAGGTTTTCAGTCCTTTAAAGATGGGGAAGAAAAAAAAATAAGAGGGGGAGGATCCAAGATAGAGATGGAATATGAGCCCCTGGATGAGCCTGTCTCAAAATTGTCTCAAATTGCCTTGGGGGCTCATAACTGAACAACATTGCACAGCCATAGAAGAACCAAACTCCACAGAATTCCACAGAAAACTGCAATCCTGTGTCAGCAGGATGGGTAAGGAGCCATCTTCCCCTGGACCCTACAGCCGGGGCTAATAACCCCTGGAGCCATCAACAAATCGGGAGGAGAAACTGGAGCAGAATTCTGAGAGTGGTGGGGCCATCCCAGCAGCAGATCGTGAATACCCTTCAAAGGCTGCCCTAGCACAGGCTCCTGCCAGAGCTACGCACCTCCCCCCTACCGTGCTATGAGCCCGTGTGATCTCTAACACCCATGCATTGGACTCCCATGCCAGCCAAGACCCTGGAGAAACCCCGCGCCCTGCCTTGGCCAGCCTCGCCATCCAGAGCGACCCTGGCAGCCCTCTGTGCCCCGCACTGGACGCTAGTGCTGCCACCTGAGACCTGGGAAGCCCTCCATGCCCCACGTCAGACCCCCATGCCCTTTGGCACTGCTAGGTGAGACCCTGAGCCTGCATCTCTCTCACCTGTGTGGGAGCCTCTGTGCCGCACTTCAGAGCCCAGATACCCTCCGGTGCTGCCACCCGCGACTGTGTGACCCTCCATGCTGTATCAGAGTCAGGGCATACTCTGGCGCTGCCACCCAAGATCCAGGAGGCTGCGCACCTCCCTGGGGCC
This sequence comes from Glis glis, assembly GCA_004027185.1. Classification (NCBI taxonomy): domain Eukaryota; kingdom Metazoa; phylum Chordata; class Mammalia; order Rodentia; family Gliridae; genus Glis; species Glis glis. The sequence continues at coordinate 28,189 of PVJS01022575.1, forward strand.
CATGAGTGATCCTCTGCACAGTACCTTAGCGCCCATGCACCTTCAGGCGCCACCACCTGATACCCGGAGTCTGCACCCCCCTTGGCCCTCACGAGATACTCAGCGCCATGCATCAGAGCCCAGGCAACCTCCGGCGACGCCTCCCAAGACCTGGAGCACGTGTGCATCCCGTGGGGCCCAGGTGACACTCAGCACCCGCTCCTCGGAGACCAGGCATCTTCCAGCACTGTCACCTACTCCTAGGAGCCCACATCCAACATGCACCTCAAAGTGTACCTCACATGCCAACACTCGAGCTCTGGAACCTGTGCGCCCCCCCCCACACACACACACACCGTGCCCCGATCAATCAGACAGGAGGGAACCACAACCTGCAGTGTACTGAACCAATTGGGTCTACAGGGACCATCAAGATGTCTTATACATAGAAAGGAAGATGATGTGGAGGCAACAGAAGCACAAAATTGAAAACACCGAAAATACGAGAATGAGGAACAGTGAGGAAACAAATATTCACAATGCATTAACAAGTGAGATTACAGATACTGACCTACAGGAAATGCAAGATGGAGAATTCAGAATTTTGATCTTCAGAATGATGAAAGGCCTCAAAGCAAGCATAGAGGAGATGAAGCAGGAAGTTGAGGCTCTAAGAAAGAATCAGAAAGAAACTCTGAACGAAATGAAGGAGTCAATAAACAAATTAAAGACTGCAATAGAAACTGACTCTAGTAGGCTCAACCACATGGAAAACAGGGTATCACTCCTGGAAGACAGTTCATTCAAAACTGGAAACACAGTCAACGATATACAGAAGATATTACAACAACACACCCTGGCCATCCAAGAAATTTAGCACAATACAAGATATCCTAATCTAAGGATAAAAGGCATCAAAGAAAGTTTAGAAGCACAGACCAAGGGTATAAGAAACCTCTTCAAAGAAATAATTTCAGAGAATTTTCCGAACCTAGAAAAGGATTTGGACATTCACAAACAGGAGACATATAGAACACCGTTAAGAGAGGACCAAAGAAGGACCTTCCCACGCCAAGTAATGATTAAAATGTGTAACGTAGAGGCCAAAGAAAGAATCCTAAAAGCAGCAAGAGCAAAAGAACAGGTGACATACAGGGGCAAAACAATAAAAATCACTCCAGATTTCTCAACCCAAGTCAGGAATGCCAGGAGGGATTGGTATGAAGTACTCTGGACCCTGGAAGAAAACAACTTCCAACAAGACTGATATATCCAGCAAAGCTATCATTTAAAATTGATGGAGAAATAAAAATGTTCCATGATAAACAAACACTTAAAGAATTCATGAAGACCAAGCCAACACTGGAGAAAATCCTAAAAGAAATGAATCACAAAGAAGGAATAACAAGCAATTTCCAGAACTACAGGAGAGATGAACTCCACCAGATAGGCAACTAAACAAGGAGATTTGTCACTACAGCAAACAGAAAATAGAACTCAAAATGATCAGAAACAAAAATCATATCTCAATAATAACATTGAATATCAAAGGACTCAACTCCCCAATTAAAAGGCATAGACCGGCAATGTGAATTAAAAAGCATAACCCAACTATATGCTGCTTACAAGAAATTCACCTTCTAGCCAAAGATACTCATACGCTAAAGGTAAAAGGATGGAAAAAGATATACTATGCAAATGGAGATCAAAAACAAGCAGGGGTAGAAATGCTTATATCTGACAAAACAGACTTTAAGCTAAAACACATCAGAAGAGACAAAGCAGGTCACTTCTTACTAATAAAAGGAACAATCCAACAAGAAGATATAATAATAGTAAACATTTGTGCTCCAAACGTGGGCGCACCCACATTCATAAAACAAAGTCTTTGGGACATCAGGTCCCAAATAGACCCAAACACAATAATATTGCGAGAGTTCAACACACCACTCATGCCACTAGATCGATCCTCCAGACAAAAGATGAATAAAGATTGTTCAGACCTAAAGAAAACCATTGACCAAATGGATCTAATAGACATATACAGATTATTTCAACCAGCAACACCTGAATACACATTTTTCTCAGCTGCCCACGGAACATTTTCCAAAATAGACCACATATTGGGTCACAAAGCAAGCACCAGCAAATTCAAAAGATGTGATATAATTTACCGCATCTTCTCAGATCACAACAGAATGAAACTGGAAATTAACAACAGGAAGACCAAAAGTAA
>PVJS01022576.1:0-30402 GCA_004027185.1 Glis glis
CTCCTCCTCCTCCTCCTCCTCCTCCTCCTCTTCTTCTTCTTCTTCTTCGTCTTCTTCATCTTCTTCATCTTCTTCGTCTTCTTCGTCTTCTTCGTCTTCTTGTCTTCTTCTTCTTTTAGGGTGCTGGGGATTGAACCCAGAGGCATTCTACCATTGAGCTACACTCCTAGTCCTTTTTATTTTTTATTTTGAAACAGAGTCTAAGTCTTATTACCCTAAGAGTCCCTAGCATAATAGGATTAGAAGTAATTTTTTTTTCAGTACTAGGGATGGAACCCAGGGGCGTTCTACCTCCAAGCTACACCCCCAGCCCTATTTTTTATTCTTTATTTTGAAACAGGGTCTCACTAAGTTGTGGAGGGCTTCACTAAGTAGCTGAGGCTGGCCAAGAACCCGGATCCTCTGGTCTCAGCCTCCCAAATACTGGGATTACAAGCGCGTGCCACCACGCCCGGCTAGGATTAGAAGTAATTTTTATGGTATTTATACTTTCCTATATTTTTAAGTTTTCCATAGCAAATATGAATTATATCATACTAAAAAATAAGGTAGGGTTGGGGGTGTAGTTCAGTGGTAGAGCATTTGCCCAGCATGTAAAAGGCCCTGGGTTGAATCCCTAGCACCACACAAATAATGTAAAGAAAATTATAAAATCAATCTTTTACTTTTTAATAGTAGAAAACTTATTCAGAGAGTATGACTTTTTTTTTTTTTTTTTGCGGTACCGGGGATTGAACGCAGGGGCGTTCTACCTCCGCGCTACGCCCCCGGCCCTATTTTTTATACTTTATTTTGAAACCGGGTCTCACGAAGTTGCGGAGGGCCTCACTAAGGAGAGAGAAAGAAAGAGAGAGAGAGAGACAGGGAGAGAGAGAGTGAGAGAGCTGAGGCTGGCCGCGAAACCGGATCCTCCGGTCTCTACCTCCCAAAGTACTGGGATTACAAGCGTGCACCACCAGGCCCGCCCAGAGAGTATGACTTTAACTACATACCACACTAATAAATATAAGGCAAAACACTTTATATAGCACAGGAAAATCCAAATTGAATTCCAGCAGATCCAATGGAGATAGGCTATAATTCAAAATACTAGCAGGGCATGGTGATTCACACCTGTAATCCCAGTACTTGGGAGGTTGAAACAAGAGGATCACAGGTTCGAGGCCAGCTTCAGTAACTTAGCGAGCCCCTCAGCAACTTATTGAGAACCTGTTTCAAAATAAAAAAATTAAAAAATAGGGCCAGGGGTGTGGCTCAGAGGTAGAATGACCCTGGATCAATCCCCAGTACCACAATATCATCATCATCATCATCATCATCATCATCATCATCACCCAAGCACTAGACCTTGATTCTAAGAAATACTTCACTGATGACCGAAAATTCCATGAAAATACCTTGGGTTTTATTCCATACCCACTCTCCAAAACAGTCCCTGGCACAGAGTAGACATTCCATAAACAGTCCCTTGGATGAATGAATAAATGAATGGAAGGTGAAGTTCAGAGGAACAAAATGACCTCCCTGAAGTCAGCACCAAGAGGCAGAACTGGATCATGTGACCCCCACGTCCTCAACTCTCCATCTTTTCCCATCATTTGCTGTTCTTAGGTGAGATTCATTAAACTGGGGAGAAGCTATCTAATCACGGAGCCTACACTTACCCTGTATCACCTGTGCCTTTTATATACTCAAAGCATCTTTCTTCTGGTTTCTGAACTAGAGGTAAAAATTATAACTGCACTTGAGGTATGATATTCTCCTCGTATCAGCTAAAATAATCTCTCATTAAAGTCAAATGAGTTACTCTGAGATCAGAGCCACAGAGTACCTGCAGTCTTAATGCATGGTTTCCTTGGGAAAGATTCTCAACATTGTATGTCAGTATTATGTTCTAGTTTTTATTTTTTAAGTGTTTGTGAATATTAAGAGTATCACAGAGAAGCAGACTAGTGCTAAAATCAATTCAATGTCTATTTCACCCAAAATAGTTCATTGCTTTTCTGTTACTGGGCATATTATAGATGATCAAGAGATATTTCTTAGATTAGATTGAATAAAATAAAATTCATAGTCATGGTATTAAATCTCTTCTAGTAAAAATAACATTAAGAATAAGATTAGTAGTGAGGCCCTCCGCAACTTAGTGAGACCTTGTTTCAAAATAAAGAATAAAAAAAATAGGGCTGGGGGTGTAGCTCAGAGGTAGAATGCCCCTGAGTTCAATCCCCAGTACCGCAAAAAATAAAATTAAATAGGAATAAGATTAAAGCTAGGCTCAGTATCATGTGCCTGTAATCCCAGTACTTAGAAGGCTGAGACAAGAGGACCACAGGTTTGAGGCGAGCCTCAGCAACTTAGTGAGAAGTTTTTAATATAAAAACTAAAATAAAATAGGGGTAGGGCGTAGCTCAGAGATAGAATATCCCTGGGTCCAATCCCCAGTACAAAAAAAAAAGAATAAGATTAATAAAATGATGAAAATGTTCATTATACTCCTTTAGAGGATAAAAGTAACATGAAGTTTCTTTTATGAGAAATATTGATTTTTAAAAGTTAACAGAATAGTGGAAGGGGGTTGAGAGGGAGGTGGGAGAGGTAAAAGAAGGCTTGAGGTCCCACACCGTTCAAATAATGTTATGTGCATGTATGAAGGTATTACTACCAATCTCACTAACATGTGAATGGGTGGGATGTAGAGTAATGTGTGCATATATGAATGTATCATTTTGAATCTCACTGTATTGTATAATTATAATGCACCACTAAAAGTTTAAAAACTAATTAAATGATATCTTTAGAACATAGTTTCATATCCCTATCAAATGTGTTTATAAATAAAGGCACATAACAATGCTTTCTTTCCAAATGAAGACACATATAATTGATCATCTTTTGCCACTGATACTAGAGTTTCTGGATAACTTAGATGTGTTTTCTACCATCATAAGCGCATGATTTTAATTAAACCTACTATGATATGCATACCTCTTCCTAGAGTATTTAGATTTTGATTGCTTAATTAGTTTAGAGTATTTTTTAGCCGGGCGTGGTGGCACCCGCTTGTAATCCCAGTACTTTGGGAGGCGGAGACCGGAGGATCCGGGTTCGCGGCCAGCCTCAGCTCTTTCTCTCTCTCTCTCTCTCTCTCTCTCTACCTAGTGAGGCCCTCCGCAACTTTGTGAGACCCGGTTTCAAAATAAAGTATAAAAAGAAAATAGGGCCGGGGATGTAGCGCAAAGGTAGAACACCGCTGAGTTCAATCCCCGGTACCGCAAAAAAAAAAAAAGAGTACTTTTTAGATGAATAAGAAGACAAATTTGGACAATAAAAACAAGCGCTTCCAAGGTATTCAGTTATTAGGTCAACAACTACTGTATATCTACTCTGTGTGGACGCTGCTCTGCATGTTGGAGGCCCCCAAAGACCCGATCTCTAACCTGAAGTAGCTTATAGTCTAGTGATACAGATATTCAAATTATGAAATAATATAACACAATGATTGCTATGATGGAAGAAAGGGAAAGATCGCCTAAGAATACTTGAGAAGTCCTGACTACTCACAGAATCACTGTGCGCATAAAGGAAAGAAGTTGGAGACCCAGGAAAGGTAAGGAGTAAAAGAGGAAGACGAAGCTCTGGAGGTAGAATGCAGGGGTGAGAGGAGGAGAGGGAGAGGAGGGCGAGTACTTAAACGGAAAGTGTTTATCATAAGGGTCAAGAGCAGGAAGGACTGAGAAGTGCTCTTAGGTTGGGCAACAGAGGTGACTTTAGTGACAACATTTCTGCGCAGGGGTGAGCCCTGAATGCAGCTGTAGCACACTCACTGAGCTGTGAATGGGGACGGACAAGGGTTTTACAAGTGGAGTTCGTCTTTACTTGGAATATTGGGTATTAATAAGGTGCTATTGTTTCACATTTCAAGTAACTTTGGGAAGGGTCTTTCTGAATCTCTTATTACTTCCGCAATGTAGTTTCACCTTTTTGAAACTACCTTCATTGTCGTTCTACCTTTTTCCCCAAATTAGTTTTTCTTCTCAAATATGAGCAATGATCCTGATTTTAAAAATAAAAAACAGCCGGGCATGGTGGCGCACGCTTGTAATCCCAGTACTCTGGGAGGTAGAGACCTGAGGATCAAGGTTCACGGCCAGCCTCAGCTCTCTCTCTCTCTCTCTCTCTCTCTCTTCTCTCTCTACCTAGTGAGGCCCTCCGCAACTTCGTGAGACCTGGTTTCAAAACAAAGTATAAAAAAATAGGGCCGGGGGTGTAGCGCAGAGGTAGAACACCTCTGTGTTCAATCTCTGGTACCACAAAAAACAAAACAAAATAAAAATAAAAAACAACTTAGGTTGCCACCAGCAGATGCAAAATTTATTTGTTTTATTGTGCAACAAAAAGAAGCATTGAAGGGGTGGGGATGTAGCTCAGTGGTAAGGGTACTTGCCTAGCATGTGCAAGGTCCTGGGTTCAATCCTCAGCACTTCAAAAAAAAAAAAAGGTACCAAAAAGAAGCATCAATCAAAAGAGAAAAATGTTGCTATGGCCCCCTCCACCACAGCACACACTTTTAATGGTAGCTAGAACATAGAAACTACAGAGGAGCGTTTCCAACCTCCACAAGAATTTGGAATAAATGGAATAATAAAATCAACCAAATTAGATAAGGCCCAAAATAATACATTGAAATCACTTTGAAGAGCGACAACTGTACCCAAGTTGACAATACTATATTTAATTAATAAATGCATGAAAAACAAATGTATCTGAAGGATGTTCAACCATGGAAGTATAGCAAAACAACAGGCAAATGTGAGTAATGATCACCTAGCAAAAATCATTATTAAGACTAATTTTGGTAGAAAAAGACATGAGAGCATATGTTGACCATTGGATTTTGGACTCTCTGGCAAAGCTACCCTATTACTAAGATGAATGAATTAATGAACCCCACAATTGTTTATTGAAAATATGTGCTAGGCACTAGGGATACAAGAGTTAACAGAGTTTATAATCTAGGGATGTGATAGTGCTGAGTAAAAAGTGTTAAAATAGAGTAAGTACAGGTTACTATGAGAATACATAAAATGGGACCTTTTAAGTAGAAAAGTAATAGTGAAGTATCGTAGTGCAAGCCTGTAATCCCAGGATTTGGGAGGCTGAGACAGGAAGATCGCAGGTTCAAGGCCAGCCTCAGCAACTTATTGAGATCCTCAACAACTCAGTGGGACCCTGTTCCAAAATTTTTTAAGAAAAATTAAAAAGAGCTGGCAATATAGCTCAGAAGTAGAATGCCCCTGGGTTAATTCTCCAGTATTGAAAAAAATTACAAAAAATGAACAAAAATAAAAGGTTTGGGGGTATAGCTCAGTAGTAGAAGGCCCCTGGGTTCAATTTTAAATACCAGAATAAGCCGGGCGTGGTGGTGTACACTTGTAATCCCAGTACTTGGGAGGCTGAGACCGGACGATCCAGGTTTGCGGCCAGCCTCAGCTACTTAGTGAGGCCCTCCGCAAGTCAGTGAGACCCTGAAATAAAGAATAAAATATCACGGGCGTGGTGGCGTACGCTTGTAATCCCAGTACTTTGGGAGGCGGAGACCAGAGGATCCGGGTTCGCGGCCAGCCTCAGCTCTCTCTCTCTCTCCCTCTCTCCCTGTCTCTCTCTCTCTCCTCTCTCTCTCTCTCTCTCTCTCTCTCTCTCTCCTTAGTGAGGCCCTCTGCAACTTTGTGAGACCCGGTTTCAAAATAAAGTATAAAAAATAGGGCCGGGGGTGTAGCACGGAGATAGAACGCCCCTGGATTCAATCCCCAATACCGCAAAAAAAAGAATTGCAGATGTGCAGGAAAGGAGAGGGTACTGGAGTTGGCGATTAGGAAAAAGGAAATTTTGAATTTGTGATGAGTGAGAGAATATGATAATTAGGTAGTCTGTGGTTCCTAAACATTGAATTGACTAATTATTTTTCTGATTTCATGCTCACCACGCAGCTAGTGTTTTTAAGTTAACTTCCTTGTAGTTTTCTTTTTTTTTTTTTTTTTGCAGTACCGGGGATTGAACGCAGTGGTGTTCTACCTCCGCGCTACGCCCCCAGCCCTATTTGTTATACTTTATTTTGAAACCGGGTCTCATGAAGTTGCGGAGGGCCTCACTAAGGAGAGAGAGAGAGAGAGGGAGAGAGAGAGCCAGAGAGCTGAGGCTGGCCGTGAACCCGTATCCTCCAGTCTCCACCTCCCAAAGTACTGGGATTACAAGCGTGCGCCACCACGCCCGGCTTCCTTGTAGTTTTCTTAGTAAATCTTAGCTATTATTATACAGTCAGCTCTCCATATCCATGGATTCTGCATCCATGGATACAATCAACCATGAATCAAAAATATTCAGGAAAAGGCCAAGTGTGGTGGCACACCCCTGTAATCCTAGTACTTGGGAGACTGACACAGAAGGATCACAGGTTCAAGACCAACTTCAGCAACTTAGAGACTGTTTCAAAATAAAAAATTAAATTGGACTGGAAGTGTAGCTCAGAGGTAGAATGCCTCTGGGTTGAGTTTCCAGTACCCAAATAAATAACACATATTCAGAAAAAAATTGCATTTGTACTGAACATGTACAGATGTGTTTTTCTTGTCATTATTCCCTAAATAATAAAATATGACAATTTACATTGTACTAGGTATTATAAGGAATCCAGAGATGATTTAAGATATACATAGGGATATGCCTAGGTAATATGCAAATACTATGCCATTGTATATACAATGGATTTCGCTATCCACAGGGGGCCCTGTAACCAATTCCTCATGTGTACCAAGGAATAATTGTAGGTGTTATTATTACAGGAAAGAAATGAACTATATAGGATGACATGTGTATTCTAGTCGACATGGCAGTTATATAGTTATGGGACATACCCAGAATGAGAATCAAACTAGGATAAAGAGAACTAGAAGTATCACAATATATGGACAACAGTTTAGGTCAATTCCAAAAGAAAAGGATTAGAAAGGGGAAATTTTGGCAAAATAAAATAACATAAAACTCCTGATGTATAGACAGTCAAGACAATCACCTTCTCCATATACCAATTTATTAGTTCACTTCTCTTTTAGTAAATATTGCTCACCACCTACTTGGAAGACAGTGATGAGCCAGTAAGATCAGTTCCCATGACATGTGTTGCCAAGACACAAACTCTGAAGGGGCATAGAACAACAGAACAGCAAAGAGAGTCAGCTATGTCAGTCTCTTGCTGACAGCTTTCTTCTGTGACTCACTCCAATTATTGAAAACTTGACATATTAACCAAAAAAATCCTGAGCTATATTTACCATAGCAAATAATATTATGATGCTGAAGAATCTTTTAAAAAGGAAGTTGTGTGCTTAAAAATTAAAAAGGAAAGCCGGGCGTGGTGGCGCACGCTTGTAATCCCAGTACTTTGGGAGGGAGAGACCGGAGGATCCGGGTTCGCGGCCAGCCTCAGCTCGCTCTCTCTCTCTCTCTCTCTCCCTGTCTCTCTCTCTCTCTCTCTCTACCTAGTGAGGCCCTCCGCAACTTTGTGAGACCCGGTTTCAAAATAAAGTATAAAAAATAGGGCTGGAGGTGTAGCGCGGAGGTAGAACGCCCCTGGGTTCAATCCCCAGTACCACAAAAAAAAAAAAGGAAAAACATCTTAAAGTTGGATAATACATCACAGAATTATTGCCTTTATTTTTCTGAAGAATAAACAGAAAAGAATGACAGAGGGTGTATTCATCCGATAGGTCAGTACAAATGTTACACATGAAAGACAAACCTCAATGATTAAAAAAAGATGTAAAAATAATGAATTGATATAAACATCTAGGGTGGGATTTATCATCAAAATATATCACACCCTTAGAAATACTATAGTGAGCTCTCTAGACTCAAGGTTAAAAAAATATATTTAAGGAACAAGTCACAGAGAATCATTACAATACAAAAAGACTCATTTTTTCCATATCCATAGTCGAGCTCTGGCAAGAATAAGAAAAACAAAGATGAAAGAGATAGCAGAAATTCTGCTGGCTATTAAAGCTAAACCTTCTTATTGTTATGCATTCTACACACACACACACACACACACACACACACACACACAAATTCTGTCTATAAACAATCTCAGAGAGAAGTAAAAATTCTTTAAAAGACTGAGATCTGGCATGTTTGCTATAGCAAAAAGAAGAAAGAGAAAGAGAACTCAGCTGTCAAGTGTAGAATAGCCATGAGAGAGACCATGTTTCTCTGGTATGTGATATTTCTTTGTCCATCTGTCTCAAGGATATTATAGAAACACCCTAGGGAATGCTTTAAACCATTTCCCTCAGACTTCAGCAATAATTCTGTAGGACAGCAAGGATTTCTTGCCACAGTTTAGATGACTACATGGAAAATAAAGGGAGACAACACTTACTGAGCAAATATGAACCTTTCTTTATGTAAGACATTTCGCACATAATTAGCCATGCACTGCATAATGTTGTTTTGGTCACTGTCAGACCACATCTACGATGGGTAGTCCTATAAGATTATAATGAAGTTGGGCATGGTGGCTTGTAATCCCAGTACTTGGGAGGCTGAGATCAGAGGATCCGGGTTTGCGGCCAGCCTCAGCTACTTAGTGAGGCCCTCTGCAACTTAGTGAGACCCTGTTTCAAAATAAAGAATAAAAAATAGGGCGGGAGGTGTAGCCCGGAAGTAGAATGCTCCTGGGTTCAATTCCTGGTACCACACAAAAAAAAAGATTATAATGAAGCATAAAATTTCCTATCACCTGGTGACATCTTAGCCATCATAACACATTTCTGGAGATGCTTGATATAAACACACCTACTGTGCTGCCAGGTATATAAAAGTATAGCATATATAATTATGTACAGTACATAATATTTGATAATGATAATAAACAACTATGGTACTGTTTATGTATTTAATATACAGTACTTTTTATCATTATTCTAGAACATTCTCCTTCTATTTTTTTTTAAAGTTGACTGTAAAAAAGCCTCAGGCAGATCTGTCAGGAGGTGTTCCAGAAGAAGGCATTGTTATTACTTGGAGACAACAGTTCAAGTGTGCTACTACCCCTGAATATGATGTGGAGGAGAAAGATATTGATGACCCTGAACTTGTGTAGGCCTAGGCATACACATTAGTGTACTTTTGTATCTTAATTTGTGTGTGTGTGTGTGTGTGTGTGTGTGTGTGTGTGTGTGTTATTAGGGATTGAACCTATGGGCATTCTACCTCCAAGCTACACCCCCAGTCCTTTTATAGTTTTTTGTTTTGAAACAGGGTCTTTCTAGGTTGCTGAGAATCTCACTAAGTTGCTGAGGTTGTCCTCAAACCTGCCATCTTCCTATCTCAGTCTCCCAAGTACTGGGATTACAGGCATGCGACAACATGTCCATCTTGTATCTTAACTTTGTAAGGTTTTTTGGGTGCTAGGGATTGAACCCCGGGCCTCTTTGTTAAGAGATCTGTGAATAAAGAGAGAACACATAGGCCGGGCATGGTGGCGCATGCTTGTAATCCCAGTACTTTGGGAGGCGGAGACTGGAGGTTCCGGGTTCGTGGCCAGCCTCAGCTCTCTCTCTCTCTCTCTCTCTCTCTCTCTCTCTCTCTCTCTGAGGTCCTCGGCAACTTCATGAGACCCGGTTTCAAAATAAAGTATAAAAAATAGGGCCGGGGGTGTAGCGCGGAAGTGGAACGCCCCTGGGTTCAATCCCCGGTACCACAAAAAAAAAAAAAAAAAAGAGAGAGAGAGAGAACACAGCTCGACAGACCAGAATAGGTTCTTTAATTGGAGTAAAGCCAGGGAGGGGGGACTGACCGGGGCAAGAATCCACAAGAGTCAGGAACCCCCTTCCTTACACACTAGGGGCTTTTTGTGGGGCGTTAGGAGGGAAGGAGACCAAAGCAGTCAGTCGTGTATTCCTTCAATTGGTGGATTGACACCCAGCCAGGGCAAGTAAATTTATGGGGCTGGGGAAGGGGAATGGTTAGAGGGGTTTCTCTTTACTTTCCCACCGTTCCTGGATTCCTTTGATCTGGGCCTCTTCCAGCCAGGCCTCACAGTCACACCTCGCAGTGCCCACACTCATACATGCTAAGTGTGTACTAGACCACTGAGCTATACCCCCAGCCCCTGTGTCTTAGTTTTTAACAAAACAGTTTGAAAGGAAAGAATAGATACACAATTTTAAAAACAGAAAAAGCATAGAGAATAAGGATATAAAAAAGAAAATATTTTTGTAGAGCTAGACAATGTGTGCCTTAAATATTATTATGGAAGAGTCAAAAAGATTCAAAAGCATTTAAAGTTTACAAGGTAAAAAGTTACAGGAAGCTAAGGTTAATGTATTATTGAGGGAAGAAAAAATCTTATAAATTTTCTGTAGCCCAAGTATATAATGTTTATATAATCTACAATAATGTGCATAACTAGCGATGCCTCAGCGTCACATCCCCAGTCTCTGACTCACCCAGAGCCACTTCCAATCCTGCAAGTGCCCTGTAGCAGCACACCATTTTTTATCTTTTATACTGCATTTTTCCTGTGCCTTTTCTATTTTTAGATATGTTTATGTGCACAAATACTTGCCATTGTGCTACAACTGCCTACAGCATTCAGTACAGTAACGTGCTGTACAGGTTTGTAGCCTTACAGCAAGAGGGTCTACCATATACTCCAGGTGTGTAGTAGGCTATACCATCTAGGTCTGGAAAAACACAGTATTCTATATATTCTGATGCTCATACAATGACAAAATTGACCAGTGACAAATTTCTCAGAACATATCCCTGCTGTTAAGCGACACATAACTATAGTTTGTTTAATCTTCAACCACTGTAAGAGGCGGCTATTAATCTTATTTTTTTCAGGATTTTTATAGTGTTAGCAAGTGATGGAGCTAGGTTGTAAACCCATAACCCTGTAATTTGGAGACAATTCTCATTAGAAAGGACTGAGCCTTGTAAAGTCATCACTGCAGAGACAGAAAGGAAGAAGCATTCCCCTTGCAAGTAGCAGTTCTGGGGACCAGGTCATAGCTGCAGCCATTGCTGGGACTTGCTTTGGCTAAGAGCATATCATGACTCAGACATGAGTCTCTTACTCAAGACTTTGAGGCAACGTAAAGAGAAGACTCATTCTAAAACCTGACAACTAAATTTGAATTATTCAGTAGCTAATCTGACATCATAAAATGTAACCCATATATTGGTCACACCAGAATGGAGATCCACAGAGTGTCACAGCAGGCCAAGGGCGCTTCTCTGGAGTCACCCCTGCACCAGCCAACATCAGGCACCTGTGTTCTTCTAAACATGCCTTGGGTCCCCAGAGTACATAAAGCGTGTGCATCCCAAAGTATTCTGCCGCTATCAGGTAGGGACTATTTTTTTCTTGCTTTTCATTCATTGTTTTATAGATTCCATGATAGCAGAGTCTTTCTCACTCCTGTATGCCCAGGGTCTAACCACATTCCTTAATTCATGCAGATAATAAATATTGAGTGAATGGGGGATGGGCCTTGGAAATGAAAATATCTACCCATTGGTAAGACTTCTTGCATTTGAACTAGTGAGTACAAAGTCAATGTTTAAGCTGTCTTTAATTTTCCAAATGCTGATGATAGAGCTAAAGGATTACTTTACTATGACCATATCAGATATTCACTTTAAGAGCACTTAATTTCTCCTCCCCTCGAGCTCCCAGTTGCCTAGGTATGCGTAGCTCTGGGTGGGTTCTAAATCTTTCACCGAATTTATAAAAAAAAAGACAATCTGGTTAGTTTTTTAGTGTAGGCTAATTTTTGGAAACAAAATATTAAAGTCAATGACATGAACCTAAATTGAAAGTAAAAGTAAGTTTCCCCTTCCTTATTTCACACAGAAGTGAACCTGAGCTGCTGCAATTGAGGATGTTTGATATTGCAACAAAGGAAGCAAAACAAAGCTACGTGAATCCTGAGCAATGAGGAGGCATTTTCAGGTAGGGGCCAGACGAGGAACTGCTCTCTCTGGGTAAAAACATTTGTGACTCACAAAACCCCCCTCCCTGCTTACTTCATAGCATAGCTCTGAAAGAAACAGAGATACAAACCAGAAAATGGACAAATCAGAGATGCTTTTCTTGATGAATCAATAGCCTTAGTCAATATGGATGCAAAATACAACAGAAGATGCAATCCCAGTACTTGGGAGCTGAGACAGGAGGATTGCAGGTACCAGGCCAGACTCAGCAACTTAGCAAGGCCCTCACCAACTTAGAAGGACCCTGTTTCAAAATAAAAAGATAAATAAAAAAAAGGGCTGGGGATGTAGTTCAATGGTAGAATATCCCTGGATTCAATCCCCAGTAACACCACCAAAAAAAAAAAAAAACTCTTTGGGAACCCAATGAACATTTGTACTAGATACGAAAGTTTGAGCAATCACTTAAAAAAGCCCAAGTCCCTTCACATTGCTTTCAAGGGCATCAGTGACTTGGACCTTTCTAGAATTATTTTTCACCACTCCCCACTTTAAACTCAATGTGCAAGTCTTAACTCCTTCCAGCTCTCCGTGTACACTCTCTTCTCTCTAGGCAGTTTCTTATAGGAACAGTCTCTGGTATGATTCCCTAAGTCTGAGTTAAATGTCTCCTATGTCCCCCCTAATTCATTTATCTAACATCATCATTCTTAGCATACTGTATTTAACCCCGTTTACTTTTTACTCTGCTTCCAGGCTGCTAGCGCCGGCATATCTGTCTTGATCACCATTTCATCCTGAACGCCAGGCACTTAGAAGTCCTTCAATAAATATTTGTTAAATAAATGTGCTCATTGCAGAAGCACTAATGGGCTTTTACATTTTTTTACACTAACAAAACTCTTTGTAGTAGGATCAAATTTCAGGTGGCACACTCAATTGTGCAAACATTACCTCTACCTTTATTTCCTGTAAGTCAACCGAATTCTAACTCCAAGCTAGTGCTCTACCAGGATGGTGGGAGATTCAATCTTTGTCACTTGGGAACTGGATCCTTCCCTCAAATCACAGAGAATCAAGGAGGGTTGCGTGAGATCTGGAAAATAGATAAAAGGGTTCCACTCTCCTTCCGGTCCCGCTCTTTGTCCAACCCTGGGGAATCCTGCTTCTCTCTCCTCCTGAGCTCTACAGAGATTCAGGAATCTGAGCTGCTTCAGGGAAACCCCCTGCCCAGAGCCCCACTTTCCTAGTTGCACCTGGAAGGAATTTGCTTCCTTTGTGGAAATATCAAACATTCCCACAGTTGCCACAGCTTAGGTATGCTTCTGTGTGGAATCAGGAAGGGAACTTACTTCTACTTTCTTTTTTTTTTTTTTTGTGGTACCAGGGATTGAACCCAGGGGCGTTCTACCTCTGCGCTACGCCCCCGGCCCTATTTTTATACTTTATTTTGAAACCAGGTCTCACGAAGTTGTGGAGGGCCTCACTAAGTAGAGAGAGAGAGAGAGAGAGAGCTGAGGCTGGCCACGAATCCGGATCCTCCGGTCTCCGCCTCCCAAAGTACTGGGATTACAAGCGTGCGCCACCACGCCCGGATTCTACTTTCAATTTAAGTTTATATCATTAGCTTTTAATATTTTGGTTCTGAAAATGAGCCTACATTCAAAAACCAAACAGATCGACTGTTTTCCTAGTCTAGGCAGAACACCTAAAAACCCACCCCAAATTGCCCAGGCCTAGGCAACTGGGGCTCACCAATAGGAGAAAATCTGATAGAACAATATTTTAAGTCTTCTCTCAATCATGCCATCAGCATTTGGAAAATTAAAGACAGCTTAAACATTAACTTTGTAGTCACTAGTTCAAATGCTAGGAGTGTAGCCTTACTAAGAGTTAAAAAAATATCTATCTCGAGGGCTGGAAAGATTCCAGGGAAAGTGCTCCATGTTCAAGGTCACAGGATGGACAAGCCATTTTTATTCAGCTGAATGTATGTTCACAGTGTGCAACAGAGCTCTAACTTAAAACATAAAGTTGCAAATATTTGGGAGCAAATATTTGGGAGCTCTAACTTAAGACATAAGTTGCAAATATTTGGGAGCGAATGATGGATTCAAAATGATATCACAATTTTTGTACTTCTGAAGGGCATGAAAGAAATTGGAAAAAAAAGTCTACCTACACAATAATATCTTGGCCAACTGGAAAGTGAAGTTCATTTATAAGGTGCTAAGGTTTTGTGTACATTAAGCTTAATCATTTCTCTAATCCTTTGTCGTATTTGAACTTCCTTGGCTTGAGTGGCTTCTATTTGGGATTTATGATATGGACTGCTAAAGAGTGTCCTAGGGCCATATTTTCCCTGTAATGTGCAGTGGTGCTGCACCCCAACTCCTCATGACATAAATGATACTACACAGTGGTGTATCGTGTCAAGTACCACATGGTATAGCCTTCTACTGAGTGGCTTGGCAGCCTGTGTCAGTAGCCTGAATGGTTGAAGATGTTCTGCGTGCTCCAATCTATAGTCCTCCAAAGCCAGAAAGGTCACAGTTTTGCTGGGGTTGCTGGTGGAACTTGGAAAGTCATTGGTTTCAATTTTATCAGGCAGGAACCGTCATATTCCTGACGATCTGCCAGGACAGGAGACAAGACTGAACATTTAATGATGCAGCTTTGCCGTATGACACAGAAGCGACACTTGAATCCATGATGACTCATGACTTCATTGTGACTTTCCAAGTAGAAGACCCATCTGAAGCAAGAGTTTGAGGAAAGTATGCCATCGTGACTGCCCACCTTGATAAGCAACGAAAAAAAAGATGGGGATTATCTCGGCCAGGGTTCACTAGACTAACAGAATTCACAGAATGAGTATATGGAAAAAGGGATTTATCAGATCAGCTTACAATGTAGTCCAGAGTTCCGACTGCACGTGGAGAGTCAGAGGAACCAGTAGCTGGTCGAGCGGTCTAAGAGCTGGAGTCTTAGGATCGGAGCAACCACTAATTCAGTCCCAGTCCAAGATGTGAAGATCAGGAAGCTCTTCAGAGAAACGATGGTGAAGTTTCAGTTCGAAGGGCTGGAGGCCGACAATCTCAGACGAGAGCAGATGTGTTTTCTTCGGAAAGAGTCGCGCATCGCTCTACGCGGCTTTCTCCTTCTTTTATCTAAGTCCTGCACCTATCAGAACCCTGCTGCCTACATTTAGGGCAGGACTTTCTGTTTAATCTGCTGTTACATAAACCAATTGTCTCGTTGACACACTCAAAGTCACATGATCTTAGGTGTGTCATGATCCGGTCAAGTTGACAAATTAGATTAAGTATCACAGGGATCTCTCATTTCGACAAAGTCATGGGCTTTAGAACACCCAGGCAAAGTACCTAGAAGTCAGTAGTTTATAGAAAAGTAAGAAAAGAGATTGTGCAGTGAGACTTATTGGAAATCAGTGCTGTATGGAAATAATAATATTAGAACATTATGTGCATATGAGTTAAAAAAGAACATCCTCTCTGTTGGCTAAAGTAAAATGGAGAGCTTCACATTAAACCAAAACCAACAAACAACCTATCTGAGATTAAGGACATAGCAAAAGAGATCACAAAATAGTATACTAGCACAGTTCTCATCTATATAACAATTGTCTAAAATAGATTTGGAGATTGTCATTTGCCTGAAAGATTATGAGTCCTTTGAAGGTACTTTTAACAAAAATGGATCGAATGATGCCAATCGAAAAATACTTTAAAAATATCAAATTTATTCTCAGAGTCTTTTTATGAAATTAGTAACAACAAAAGTAAGTAAAAGTATGGGTAAAATGTCTGGCACAGTATCCAAAAATATGCATAAAATGATTCTTCTTATTGTTATTTATTAAACCTGGCATAGTCCCCCCAAAAAGCTAACATGTATACATCTCTGTCACTTGATTAAGACATAAATTTAGTCAGGTGTGGTGGCGCACACCTGTAATCCCAGTACTTGGAAGGCTGAGATAGAAGAATCTCAGGTATGTAGCCTTGTAGCCAGCCTCAGCAATTTAGAGAGGCTCTCAGCAATTTAGCAAGACCCTGTTTTAAAATAAAAAATAAAATAGGGCTGTAGGTGTAACTTAGAAGTAAAATGTCCCTAGGTTCAATCTCCAGTACCACAAAATTATTTTTTGAAAAAGACATAAATTCTTTACCTCTTTATTAGTATCAACTTTATTTCTGAAGACAGAACACATAATGAACATAGCATATTAGTATGAATAGTCACTTAATAGATTTATTTTTATTGGCATAAATTCCTGCTATGAAAAATTTCCCCAAAAAAGTACAGATTATCTATATTTTAGTGGGAATAGTACTCTAGAAACTAGCCAATACTGGTAATTTCTGCTCTTATAATTAGGAAGCATTTAGTGAACATTACTTTAAAAACTAGGATCATGCTGGGCGTGGTGACGCACGCTTGTAATGCCAGTACTTGGGAGGCGGAGACCAGAGGATCCGGGTTCGCGGCCAGCCTCAGCTACTTAGTGAGGCCCTCCGCAACTTCGTGAGACCCGGTTTCAAAATAAAGTATAAAAAATAGGGCTGGGGGTGTAGCCCGGAGGTAGAATACCCCTGGGTTCAATCCCTAATACCGCAAAAAAAAAAAAAAAAAAAACTAGGATCATGGTGAATAGGGAAAGCTTAGAGCCTTATTCACGTCTACAGTTGTTGATGAAATACACCGCTATTGTGCACCTCATGAGTGCTGCTCTAAAGCAACTCAGAATCTCTTATGATTTGCCATCAGGAACAGACTTCATCGTCTAAAGAGACAGACATTTCAAAATAAAGAATAAAAAATAAAATAGGGCCGGGGGTGTAGCCCGGAGGTAGAATGCCCCTGGGTTCAATCCCCGGTACCGCAAAAATAAATAAAAAAATAAAGAGACAACTATGGTTACTTATCATTCTTTTGGAAATTACGAGTAGGACCTAAGATTGACAGAGACAAAAAAATTACACTAAAATTCACAGAATATTACCTGAAAGCTATGAAAAACTGCTTATGCTTCCAACTGAGCAAAACAGTGCAAACTGAACCAGCAATGGCAATATTAATTTTTTCTATAAAATCGAGAATACTTAGTAATTTGTATTAAAAACCTTGAAGGAACCCATACTCTTTATTTGAGTAATTTCACCTTTAAAACTTTAATATCAAATAAAAACTTATAATGGACATGCAAAGATATAAATGTAAAGGCATCTGTGATCAAACATTGTATGCAAATTAAAATACTATAATTTAGTAGTTCATTGGCTTTCTTTTTTATTTATTTCCTTTTTCTAAATATGTGTAATATTTTACGCAATTAACTTTATGCCCTACACTTCCTGTGGTGAGCCAAAAGCTATTTAAAACCGTCTTCTCTCCTATTACTCATTCAGAAGAAAAAGAAAGCTGTTCACAAATGATATTCAGCTCTAGAAGTTCTATTTTCTGCTTCTGATTTGAACATAAAAACAAAAAGGAGTGATTCAATGGTTACTCTATAATAAGTGTCAGGGAAGAATATTTCTAAGCTGGTGACTCACTTAGAAATGAGAAACAATATAAAAATGACATAAAATTCTTGAAACCATAATACAACTTCTAGAATTGTGTAAGCTGACCTTCTTCACCAAGTATGGAGTTTAAGCAGCTTAGAAGCAGTCTTTTCTAAAATCATCCTTTCCTTTTCAAAATGTAAAGAATATACTGTGATGGGAATATCTATAATTTAGACATTCATACATGGGGGTGGGATACCTTGTCTATTATTTGCTTTAAAATGCTCCTACACAAGGAAGGAAAAGGGAAAAGGGCATGGATGAAGGATAAGAGGCAAAAGTTTGACAATTATTAATTTTGGGTTATTGGTATATTTAGGTTTATTGTATGTTTTAAAATTTTTATAATAATTTTTAAATAAAAGGAAGATTTTAAATTTATTGAGGGGGATGCTGGGAGTTGAATCCAGGTCTTGGGCACACAGGGCAAGTGCTCTACCACTGAGCTACACCCCCAGCTCTTAAACTTCTTAAAAAGAGTATAAACATAACCTAAAGAAACAGATTAATAAATTGCTTGAGGCATAGAGAAAGCTTACAAATCTTAGTTAATGTAAATATACTGATGCTGAACACTGGTAAGCCATGTGAGGGAGAAGAAACACTTCAAATTAGAGTGGGTCCTAAGATTGTCCTGAGACAATATAAATAACTGTACTCATTATTTATATTATAAATAACTGTACTCGTTACAGAAAATAATTGTTTATGGTCTTATAGGGAAACCTTTCAGTTTTTCACTATCAAGTGTGATGTTAACAGTGGACTTGTGAAATATGACTTTATATATTCTACATATTAGTTCTCTATACTTTTAGTGGGATTGCAAATTAGTTCAACCACTGTGGAGATTCCTCAGAAAACTGGGAATGGATCCACCATATGATCCAGCTATACCACTTTTGGGTATCTTTCCAAAGGGGTTGAAATCAGAGAACTACAGTAATCTATGCATACCCATGTTCATAGCAGCACAATTCACAATAGCCAAATTATGTGTTCATAGCAGCACAATTCACAATAGCCAACCTAGGTGTCCATCAACAGATGAATGGATTACAATGGAAAATGGAAAGACCTGGAGAACATTATGTTACGTGAGATTAGCCAGTCACAGAAAGTGAAGGGTCATATGTTTCTCTAATATGTGCAAGCTAGGGAGTAATTGGAATACCAGGGGGACTCCAGATAATGGAGGAGAAACCTCAGTGGAGCCAGGGAGGTGGTCTAGGGGAAGGGGAGGGGGAAGAGTGAGGATCATTGAAGGAATTACTACCATCAGCTATGTGTACGTATGTGAAAATACCAATGTCAGTCTCAGTACTCTGTATGGGGAAGGGAGGCATGGGGAGGAAGCCGGGGACCGGGCTCCACCAAGTACTGTGTGCATGTATGTCTCTGTCAACATGATTTACATTATGATGTGAGACTCTAATGCACCAATAAAAGCATATTAAGAAATAAATATGACTTTATTGTGTTCATTCCCTCTACATAACTTGTTGTATTTTCATCATAAAAAGATGTTGGCATTTTAAAATGACTTTTCTTTATCTATTAATATGGTCACATGATATCTGTCCTTTATTCTGTTAATGTAGTATATCATACCTACTTATTTGCATATTTGAATACCAGGAATAAATCACACTGGATCATGGTGTATGGTCCTTTTAATATGCTGTTGCATTCAGTTTGCTGGTATCCTACTAAAGATTTTTTTTTCATCCATCAGGGATATTGCACTATAATTTTCTTTTCTCGTAAGGTCCTTGTCTGACTCTGGTATCAGGAATGTTGGCCTCATAAAATAAGTTTGGAAATTTCTTCCTCTTCAATTTTTGGAAGATTTTGAGAATTGGTATTAATTCCTCCGTAAGTGTTCAGTAGAATTCACCAGTAAAGCTATCAGGCCCTGGGCTTTTATTTGATAAGAAATTTTTGATTACTATTTAAATCTCTTTACTTGTTATTAATCTGTTTAGATTTTCTATTTGTTCATGATTAAATATTGATAGGTTGTTTGTTTCCAGTAATTTATCCCTTCTACTAGGTTACCTAATTTCTTAGTGTATAAATTTTCATAGTAGTCTCTTAAAATCCTCTATATCTCTGTGGTTTTATAATATCTCAGCTTTCATTTCTGATTTTATTTATTTTAGTCTTCTGTGTTTTTCATTTGTGTGGTTGGTTTTGGTTTTGTTTTGTGGCCAGCTAAGAATTTGAAATTTTATCTTTTTGGAAACATTCACAGCTCTTGTCATCATTTTTTTTCTATTGTTTTTCTAGTCTATGTTTTATTATTTCTGCTCTAATCTTTGATATTTTCTTTGCTCTACTACCTTCGGCCTTAGTGGGTTCATTCTAGTTGCTTGTTTGGAAGTTAGGTTGTCTACCTAAGACATTTCTTTTTTCTTTTTTGTGGTACTGGGGATTGAACCCACCGAGCTACACCCCCAGCCCTATATTTTATTCTTTATTTTGAAACAGGGTCTCACTAAGTTGTGGAGGCCTCACTAAGTAACTGAGGCTGGTTGCAAACCTGGATCCTCCGGTCTCAGCCTCCCAAGTACTGGGATTACAAGTGTGCGCCACCACGCCCGGCTTGACATTTCTTTTTTTCTTTGTCTAAATGTTTATTACTATAAACTTTTCTTTTAGAACTGCTTTTGCTGATCCCATTAGTTATGATGTGTTGTGTTTCCAATTTCATTTGTCTCAAGATTTTCTTTTTTTTTTTCGGTACCGGGGATTGAACCCAGGGGCGTTCTACCTCCGCACTATGCCCCCGGCCCTATTTTTTATACTTTATTTTGAAACCGGGTCTCACGAAGTTGCGGAGGGCCTCACTAAGTAGAAAGAGAGAGAGAGAGAGAGAGAAAGAGAGAGAGACAGGGAGAGAGACAGGGAGAGAGAGAGAGAGAGCTGAGGCTAGCTGCGAACCCGGATCCTCCGGTCTCCGCCTCCCAAAGTACTGGGATTACAAGCGTGCGCCACCATGCCCGGCACTCAAGATTTTTTTAAATTTTTCTTTTGATTTCTGCTTTGACCACTGGTTCTTCAGAAGTGTGTTGTCTAATTTCCATATATTTGTGAAGTTTTCAGTTTTCTTCCTCTTATTGACTTCTAGTTACATACTATTGTGGTTGGAAAAGGTACTTGATCTGCTGTTTAAGACTTATTTTGTGGCCTAATGGTATGATATATCCTGGAGAATTTTCTGTGTGCACAGAAATATGTCAATAGTTACTAGTATCAAGAACTATGTGGAATAAGAACTCCATGGAGGGGAAAAACCAAATCTAAGAGTAAAACAAACTACCTTGGTGACATTAGGAGCTGGCCCAGGACTCACAGCTGGGCCTGGTGTTCTGCGGAACCTCACATCTCACAGAACATTAACATCAGGCTGAGACTGTGATGGATCAAAACAAAAATAAGACCACTCTGTAAACATGTTGGAAAACAGACAGAAACATGAGTACTGTTCAACCCACAAAAATGACCAAATATTCCTCATCCTAGTTCATGGGCATGATTGCTGCTTCTTAACAAAGCATGCCATTTCCCTGAATCTAGCCTTTTCCCTAGATACGGTCTATTTAGATATCCATAGAATTACTTCCACTGCCTAACAATATCCAATCCAAAGAAAAGACCAAAGAAGGCATTCTTCAAACCCTCCCCCAAATCATCTAACATAAGCAAATTCTGTAATTAGTGCGAGTGTGTGTGTGTGTGTGAGAGAGAGAGAGAGACACACACACACACACTGGGGATTGCACCCAGGGCATTCTACCTCTGAGCTACACCCTCAGCCCTTTTTACTTTTTTTTTTTTGTGTGTGGTACCGGGGATTGAACCCAGGGGCGTTCTACCTCCGCCCTACGCCCCCGACCCTATTTTTTTATACTTTATTTTGAAACTGGGTCTCACGAAGTTGCGGAGGGCCTCACTAGGTAGAGAGAGAGAGAGAGAGAGAGAGAGAGAGAGACAAGGAGGGAGAGAGAGAGAGAGAGAGAGAGAGAGTGAGAGTAGAGCTGAGGCTGGCCACGAACCCAGATCCTCCGGGTCTCCGCCTCCCAAAGTACTGGAATTACAAGTGTGCGCCACCACGCCCGGCTCCTTTTTACTTTTTATTCTGAAACAGGGTCAGTCTCATTACACTGCTGAGGGTTTCACTAAGTTGCTGAGGCTGGCCTTGAACCTGTAATCCTCCTGTCTCAGCCTCCCAAATTCAGTGATTCCAGGCATGAGCCACCACGCCCGGCTCTATGATAATTATTTTAGAGCAGTGTCTTACTGAGGCATCCCTTAGTGTTTCATAGTTTGCATTCTCCTTTGCTGTCAAAAGGGATAAATTCAAAATTCTCAGTCACGGGTATATCCTTGGTGGTCTTCACCTGAACGGCATGCACAAAAGCACAAGGGAACCCATTTTCTTCTTTGTATTGTTTTCCTCTTCTTTTCTTCCATTCTCTCAGCATATAAACTTTTATAATAATAACCAATACGTAGTACTTTCCATCAATGTCCTATGAGGTGCACATTCTAAGGTACCACAAGGAGCTGGGGGTGTAGCTCAGTAGTAGAGCATGTACTTAGCATGTGCGAGGCCCTGGGCTCAATCCAAGGGACCAAAAAAGAAAGAAAAAATGCTATAACATTAAGCAACATGTAGCTAATGGGCAGTCTGGGATTCCAGTAGGTGCCCTCTGGTTGAATAGCACATGACTGCAATCCCTGTACAAAACTGTACTTTATAGACTGGACACAGTGGCACACACCTATAATTCTAGTACTTGGGAGGCTAAGACAGGAGGATCACAGGTTCAAGGCCAGCCTCAGCAATTCAGCAAGATGTGCCACCAGGCCCAGCTGCAACACCTTTTTTTAACCATCCAACTTCCAGAAATCTAAGACAATAAACCTATGTTGTTTATGCTACCCAGTCAGTGGTATTTTTGTTATATCAGCCCTCTCAAACTAATACAAGACTGTCATGAAGATTAAAAGTTAATATATGTGCTGGGCGTGGTGGCGCACGCTTGTAATCCCAGTACTTGGGAGGCTGAGACTGGAGGATCCGGGTTTGTGGCCAGGCTCATCTACTTAGTGAGGCCTCCACAATTTAGTGAGACCCTGTTTCAAAATAAAGAATAAAAAATAGGGCTGGAGGTGTAGCTCGGAGGTAGAACGCCGCTGGGTTCAATCCCCAGTACCACAAAAAAAGTTAATATACATAAAGTGCTTGGCTGTAGGAGCTCTCTATTGTTATTGCCACCCTCAAAGTTCATTTTCTGTGTATCTTGCATTATTAAAGCTCATTTCCTTCTTGTATGTAATTCATTACTTACTTACTATTTGTACTTCTTGCTAATTGGTAAGCTCCTCATAGAGAATATTGCCCTGCTCAAATGGAAAAGTGTTTGGAATACATTCAGGGATCAATAAATACTTACTAAATTAAATTTTAAGAAAGCTTCACAACCAATGTAGGCACTCAACCAAATTATTTTTACTAAATATGGGCCAACAGATTTGAGTATTTTTATCTTGAGCATTCTTCTCTGACTTTATGTCCTGCCTAATCAAAAATGAGATACCATTAATGATATAAAGTAGACTTCAGAATTGACTCTTATTTTTCTACTGACCTTACAGAAAGATGTTGAAAGAGGAATAGAGGAAACAGTTACAAAGAGTATGACCACAGAATGCTTGGGTAAACATAGAAAACACTTCAGGGTGGCACAAGATTGGCTTCACAGGATACAGACATGCTCCTTGCTACTCTCCAGTGTGAACAGTGTTTAACTCTAGAACAGTGGCACATCCGTCACACGGACAGGGCTCATCTGTGATTCATGAGTCTGATGTAGCTCGGTCAAAGCCACCCACACAAAATCCTCAGTGCTATCCCAGAACCACGAGCACAATCCATTGATCTTGCATCTGTCAATGTTCAAGTCCTAGTGCTTACACTGCGGCCCGTCATCCTGATCGTGACCCAGGCCCTCTGGAGACCCTGCTGAGACTTACGTTCCTGCGCATGAGGAAAGAAGAGACATGAAAAGGCACTGTTTGTTTTGAGGCAGGAGTTCTGTTCTCCCTGCTTTTTACTTGAGAATGTGTTGGAACCAAAGAGGTAGCAGAATAGTATCTGTGGGTTGGGCAAGGCAGCCAAGCCTTAAAGTGGCGGATAGCAATAACAGCAGCGTAATTTACTGAGTTAAAAATAATCCAAACTCTATTAATAAGACAATGACTGTATCTCATCCCTCAGTGAAGACAGGAGCCTCATTAGCCCTTGAAGACTCAGTATAGGTGTATAGGTTGCTACTTGGTCAAAAGACTCGATAAAATGCCAGTCATTTTTCAGGAAGGAAGCAAATTGTGAAACAGACATTCCTGTTGAGCTTCGCTAGCGTGCACCTCGTCTCTAAGGCAGTGAAAAGGAGATGTGGTCAGGGAGCTATAAAGATGACAACAAATCTGGAGAGGGTCCAAGAATTCATAAGTAGGATGTAGAGTAGCTTCTGTATGAGCACCTGCCTATGATTCTTTAGTTGAAAAGATGAAACCAAAATTCCCAAGATGATGGCAGGTGTAGACAGCACACATACACACTTCTTCACCTCCCAACCAAAGCTGTAGAATGGGAGGGAACAGATTTGATGGAACTTCAGTAATCTACTGGAAGGAAGAGATCATTCTAATCCAATCCCCTGGTTTAAAAAAAAAAATTAGGGAATTGAGACCCAGAGAAGGGAGGTGAGATCCCAAGTATACCCTGACTGGTCACAGCACACCTGACACCTGGCCTTATTTCTCGATTCAGCCACATCTTCCGGCTCTATTAAGGGGCCTCATATTGTACGTTGTCTGATCAATGATCCTTTCAGGCCTATTCAACTCATTCCCAGTTGGTGATACTAAGTTTAGACAATGGATGAAGAAATTTACACTAAGGTGAAAAGAAGAATAACTGTAGCCTTACCACATCCATGGTGTCTAGGTTTTGGGTTTGCTTGTTTATTTGTTTTTCTCACTCTGTTTTTTGTTTGTTTTGTGTGTGAGGTTTTTGTTGTTGTTGTTGTTTTGGTGGTGCTGGGAATTAAACCCAGGAGCATTCTACCTCCAAGCTACACTCCCAGACCAATTTTATTTTATTTTATTTTATTTTTTTTGCGGTACTAGGGATTGAACCCAGGGGCGTTCTACCTCCGCGCTACACCTCCAGCCCTATTTTTTATACTTTATTTTGAAACCGTGTCTCACGAAGTTGCGGAGGGCCTCACTAAGTAGAGAGAGAGAGACAGAGAGACAGAGAGAGCTGAGGCTGGCCGTGAACCCAGATCCTCCGGTCTCCGCCTCCCAAAGTACTGGGATTACGAGCATGCGCCACCACGCCCGGCTTATTTTTTATTTGGAAACAAGGTCTTGCTAAATTGCTGAGGCCGGCTTTGAACTTGAGATCCTCCCGTTTCAGCCTCCCAAGTACTGTTTTTTATCACTCTGAAAGAGGAAAAGTCCTAAGAGTAAAGAATCTAATGCCTATATCACTGCTCTCGGATGTAGGAGATAATGAGAACCACGGACAATCTAAAATTATACAACCCCGAGACCAAGTGAACCCCTGCTATCTGACCAGAAGCGATCCACTTTGATGAGGCATCTACCCCTTTTCTGTTCTTAATGATTAGTGATGACCCCAATAATGGAGCATTATATCAAGTAGAAAGCTGCCTATGTGTTTTAACTGGAAACACATGCTGGAGGTGGCTCCCGGGAATCATCTCATCTGTCCTTTCCCATGAAATCAGCCCGAGATCAAGAACATCCTTCAGCCGGGCATGGTGGTGCATGCTTGTAATCCCAGTACTTGGGAGGCGGAGGCCGGAGGATTGGGTTCGCAGCCAGCCTCAGCTACTTAGTGAGGCCCTCCACAACTTAGTGACACGCTGTTTCAAAATAAAGGATAAAAAAATAGGGCTGGGGGTGTAGCTTGGAGGTAGAATGCCCCTGGGTTCAGTCCCCAGTACCACACACACAAAAAAAAAGAACATCCTTCATTCAAAAATATCCTGGCAGCTTTATCTATAACTTTGAAGAGTGTTGAGTGTGAATATTCTTAAACTGTACACATATACTCTTACATGTTTACTTTGGAGTTCATAAGTAGATGGTTATGTTAAAAACAGTCCACCAGATAACTATAGTCCCATAAAAGTTTTTGCTAGGGCCAGAAAAGTATAAAAACTGTGAAAGAAAAAAATCATGCAATGTTGCTGTCTTTAATAGGAGCAAATGTGGTTAAGATTGCAATAGAATTTTCAATAAAGTACATACATGGTGTGCTAAGCACTTACTAAGTGCACAATAAATATTTGCTGAATGAATGGTTGATGCTTTGCCTTACAGGAAAAAGGTACCACTTAGTGATAGGAATATGCCTGTTTCAAAGTAGAAAATTTTAGCAACTTGAAAATGCAGCCAAATGCCAATGTATTTTGAAACAGTACTATAAGTATGCAATTAATATGCCAATCTTGCATGTGATAAGCCAATTAAAGAAGGCGGTGAACCTGCATTAGGTTTGGGGTGAGCATTCAGATGTTGATAACTTTGTTTTTTGTGACTTTGCTATATAGATAAAAGCAGCAGAACTAGTTTGTTTTGTTCATTTGGCCTAAGAGTACAGGTTTTTGTTTTCTGGGTTTTTTGGTGTGTGTGTGTGTGTGTGTGTGTGTGTGTGTGTGTGTGTGTGTGTGTTCTGTGGTTGAACACAGGCATTCTACCTCTGAGCTACATTCCCAGCCTTATTTACTTTTTATTTATTTATTTACTTAGGAAACAGGGTCTTGCTAGGTTGCTGAGTGTCTCACCAAGTTGCTGAGGCTGACCTCAAACCTTCGATCCTCCTTTATCGGCTTCCCAGGTACTAGGATTATAGGTGTGTGCCACCATGCCTGGTCTAAGAGGTTTTAATAGATTTTAATAGATATAAAGGACTCTCCTTCAAAGGACCACCTGCACACCTATCTGCAAATGAAATTTCTTAGCATGGGAAGCAGGTGATACGGTGCAAAGAGCACAGATTGGACTCTGACACCCTTAGACACCAATGGTAGCACTAACGTTTACATTTGCAGGTTACCAAGGCAACCGATCGTTTGAACCTTTCTTTTACCCACCTTAAAAATGAAGACAATAATATTTACCCTTCAGGACTGTTGTGAGGATTAGTGACACTAGATGTAAGATTTCTCATAAATAACGATGCCAAACAAATAATAGGCATTATCAAAGTTATAAAAATAATTTCAACTCAGCTACTTAGTGAGGCCCTCCGCAACTTCGTGAGACCCGGTTTCAAGATAAAGGATAAAAAAATAGGGCCGGGGGTGTAGCTGGGAGGTAGAACACCCCTGGGTTCAATCCCCGGTACCGCAAAAAAAAAAAAATTTCAAAATGAGAAAATGTTTAAAAATAAGACAAAATTATGGAACAATCATGGATTTAAAAATAATAACACTTGCTGGCTATGGTGATGCTCATGTAAAATCCCAGCTACTCAGGCAGGAGGATAGCAAGCTAGAGGCCAGCCTCAGCAACTTAGCATGCATGACCTTGTCTCAAAATAAACTTTTAAAAGAGCTGGGAAGATAGACCAGTGGTATAGTGCTGGGTTCAATCCCCAGTCCTGAAAAAAAAATTTAGTAAAAATAACAACATCCAATACTACATTTCTGGGTATAAAGCATAATCTAAAACTTGAAGTAGTCTTTCTACTCACTATACTGTCTTTCTTTTTTCATTTGTATTAAAATATCCAAGCATACTTGTGTACCCTTCACTACAATCAAGAGTTGATAACATGTGGCCGCATCTGTGTATTCTTTCTCTTCCTCTCTTTTTATAAACACACACACACACACACACACACACACACACACACACACACGCTTCACCTTTTGGAAATAAGTTGAAAATATCATGATGATTTGCTCCTAAAGACTTCAGCATGCCTTTCCTGAGAAGAGAAATATTCAACAAACTCATTTCCTTCAGTATGTCAATCAGAGAAAGTAAATGGAAATGAACTGTAATTGTCATACACTGAAATTTATTCCTTATTATTTATTTGTTTATTTATTTATTTATTTTCTGTGTGTGTGGTACTGGGGATTGAACCCAGGAGCATTCTAACTCTGAGCTACATCCCCGGCCCTTTTTATTTTTTATTTTTTGTTTGTTTGTTTTTTGAAACAGGGTCTCACTAGGTTGCTCAGAGTATTGCTAATTTGCTGAGGCTGGTCTCAAATCTGTGACCCTCCTGTCTCAGCCTTCCAAGTACTGAGACTATAGGTGTGTACCACCACACCCAACTAAGTTTATTTTCTTGAACTGGAAATCAGCACTTTTCATTCTACCGATCTGTAGTTATGGGCTTGGCAGACCCTGGACACTAATAAAGTCCTACTGACCACTTATAAAGTAAAATGGTTTATGCAATAGGTAGTTTGGAAACTACCTATTTCATATCAATTAGGACTTTATCATCAGCAATACCCTTCATGAAAACATGTACACTTTAACACGGTGATATAGTCGTGCAAAGATGTACGTGATTTATGGAGACACATCCGATGGTCTGAATCCCAGTTTTCCAAATGCTATTACACACAGCTGACCTTCCTAGTCTGTGCAGTGACGGTCTCTGGACAATAACAGTTGTGCTGGGTTAAGACCATCACCCAATATCCATGCACACCAGAGAGCTTTCCTACACAAAGGTGCTTTTACCATATTGTCCTTTCCCCCAACCTTAGCTTTAGAGTTAACCCTTTCTTCTACCTTTCTTGAAGTACATATCAGAAGCGACGTTTCAATATGCAAACTCACCATTGTTAACAAATTTGCTCTCCTGAGAATATCCTCTCTACCAGCTTTGGCTTAATTATCACCAAAATTATCTCACTCCCTCTCTATACCTTAGCCTTTCTCTTTTATTGTGAACTAACAAAATAATCCAAATCACTGCTAAGTAGCTAGTTAGACTTTGTCCAAGTCTACCTTTGTCCAAATCTAATTAGCTACTTGTTTAAGGCTCTTGGATCTCAATTTTCCCTCCTGGGAACCTAGGATAAATGAGCTGTATTTGCAAAGACAGCATTGAGAATTAGCTCTGTTTTAGGTAAGGTTACTGGGTAGTTTCTGGCCTAGTCAGCCTGGGTTCACATTTCTGCTTCTCCATTATTAGTTTGATGGATGTGAGTGCGTTGCTTAACTTTTTATACCGCAGTTTCCTTATTTGTAAAGCAAGTGTATTAATAAGAGTACCTGCCTTGTAATGTTTGGTTAATATTTATGACACTGCCTGTAACTGAAAACTGTGACTCTGGGAATTCACTCAAGTCAAGGAAATGAATACCAGAAACTCTGAGGTTAAATGTAGACAATAAAGAACCAATGGTGGGTCCCTTTGCTGCACAGAAGCTTCTTAATTTAATGCCAACCCATGTATATTAATTCTCATTTTAATTTCCTGAAATTTCAGGGTCTTGTTGAGGACACTTTTATCAGTGCCTATATGTTGAGGCGTTGGTCCTATGCCTCTTCTGGTAATTGCAGTTTCTGGTTTAATTTTTAGGTTTTTGACCCATCTCGAGTTGACTCTTGGGTAGGGTGAAAGGTTGGGGTTTAATTCCATTCTTCTATAAATGGATAACCAGTTTTCTCAACATTGTTTAAAAGACTGTCTTTTCTCTAGCGTACTTTACTCAGCCATAAAGAAGAACAAAATTATGGCATTTGCAGGAAAACAGATGAAACTTGAGAATAATAATATTGTTGTTGTTGTTGTTATTATTATTATTATTATTATTATTTTGCGGTACCAGGGATTGAACCCGGGGCATTCTACATCCGGGCTACACCCCCAGCCCTATTTTTTATACTTTATTTTGAAACCGGGTCTCACGAAGTTGCAGAGGGTCTCACTAAGTAGCTGAGGCTGGCCGCAAACCCGGATCCTCCGGTCTCCACCTCCCAAGTACTGGGATTACAAGCGTGCGCCACCACACCTGGCGAAACTTGAGAATATTATGCTAAGCGAGATTAGCCAGTCTCAGAAAGCAAATGTATGTTTTCTCTCATATGTGGAAGCTAGAGAGAAATTGGGTAACAAAAGAGACCTCAGATAAAGGAGTAGAGACTCCAATGGAGTGATGGAGGGGGAATATGGGAGATATAGACATAATGAAGGTAGCAGTTTAAATAATACTATGAACCTATATGTAATTATCAATACCAATCTCAATGATATGTATGGGGAAGGGAAGGAAATGGAGTGGGATCTGGAGGGAAACACACCAATTGCTGTGTGCATGTATATTCTCATCACTCTATACCTCGTTATGATGTGTAATTACAATGCACCAATAAAAGTATAAAAAGAGCCGGACGTGGTGACGCACGCCTGTAATCCCAGTACTTGGGAGACTGAGACCGGAGGATCCGGGTTCACAGCCAGCCTCAGCTACTTAGTGAGGCCCTCCGCAACTTAGTGAGACCCTGTTTCAAAATAAAGAATAAGCTGGGTGTGGTGGCGCACGCTTGTAATCCCAGTACTTTGGGAGGCGGAGACCGGAGGATCCGGGTTCGCGGCCAACCTCAGCTCTCTCTCTCTCTCTCTCTCTCTCTCCCTGTCTTTCTCTCTCTCTCTCTCTACCTAGTGAGGCCCTCCACAACTTCATGAGACCCGGTTTCAAAATAAAGTATAAAAAAAATAGGGCCGGGGGTG
>PVJS01022577.1:0-30363 GCA_004027185.1 Glis glis
GTATTGGAGATTGAACTCCAGGGCATTCTACCTCTGAGCTACACCCCCAGCCCTTATTTAATATTTTATTTTGAAACAGCATCTGCTGAGTTGCTGAGGGCCTTACTAAGTTGCTGAGGCTGGCCTCGAACCTGCGATCCTCCTGTCTCAAACTCCCAAGTCTTGGAATGACAGGCGTGCGCCACTGCGCCCAACTTATAGTACATTATTATTTTCTACATTGTGCAATAGCACACAGAGTTTCTGCCTCTTGTCTAGCTATAACTTAGTACCAATTGATCAACCTCTCTCCATCCCTCCCTCCCCATCACTCACTTTTATTGATTGGACCACAATTACTTTTCATAGTAAAATAATTATATCATCCTCGTTGTAAACAATGTAAATAAGAGCAAAGAAAAGAACAAAAAATTATCCCTGATCCCACTACTACTACCCAGGACAAGCCAACTCTAATTATCTAATGTGATATTTTTCTGTTTTATATACATGTGCACACACACACATACACCAATATACACGGATGCAGATGATACATATATGTATATATATAATGCTAAGAGAATATGCACACTAAACATAGTATTTTAGTATCCTCATTTTAAAAAACATTATGATCATTTTATTGGATTTTTATACTTAAAATTAAAAAATATCCAGGCATGGTGGCACATGCCTGTGATCCCAGTACTTGGGAGGCTGAGACAGAAGTATCTCAGGTTTGAGGCCAGTCTCATCAATTTAGTGAGACCCTCAGCAACTTAACCAGACCCTGTTTCAAAATAAAAAATAAAGTAGGACTGGGGTGTAGTTCAGAGGTAAAACACCCCTGGGTTCAATCCCTAGCACCAGAAAAAAAAAAAAAGCTTTTTTGGAGTGAAAGTTGATAGGCATGGTTTTATGTTTATAAGATTCCTCATTAGGGTCAACCTTAGCGCTTAGATTCTGAGTCTATGTGGTCAGTCTTTCTTGGGCAAGATCCCTGGTAAACGCAGCTCCTGTGTAGACAGAGGATAAGCACATGGCTTCTTGTGCCATTTTAGTTGGGGTCTCTACAGATGAATATCTTATTAAATTCAATAATCACTCAACGTGGAGTAAAGTTATTTCCTCTCGAGTGCCGGAGAATCATTGGTTGTCATCGTACTCAGTATGCAGAAAATTGGACTCACATTTTTGTTGTTTTTTTTCCCAACCTTTTTTTGTAAAAGGTCCCACCGGAAGAGAACTTGAAGATGAACTCAATAGTCATTGAGCGCACCCAACAAGGCACCTACGAAATTATTAAGAAACACTTAAATTCAGCAGCGCCGCTTGCCAGACTTACTTTCCTCTAATTAAGTGGTTGTTTTCGTCGCTCCTTCTAATTTGTTTTACTCTGGGTAAGAGGCAGAATACATCAGCCTCCGCGTCGTCGGATTAAACATTCTTCTCCCTCCTAACGCACCCTCAACAGAGTCCCGCTGCATGAATGACGCGGGCGAGCATCCCTCTGAAAGTGGGATGGGACTTGTCTAATTGTGGCATCTGTTGCCATGGAAACGGTCAGCCAATCGGGGGCTGGACGCCCTTCCTTGACAGCGTGGGGGGGCAGGAAGCTTTGTGTGGGTGTCAGCCCAAGATTTATGATGGTGAAACTATATTTGGCAGGCAAATCGATGCGGAGACCACTCTCTGCGTTTCTGCCCTCGTTTCTGCATCAACTCCTGATATTCCACTAAAAAAATATTTGGAGACCCCCAGGTCCTGGGAGCAGTTTCGTTCTGAATAGATGGCTTTTATAAACTGTGTATGGGCTGACGAGCTATTTGTATACTTAGCCCGGGACGGCACCCCTTGGTATGTCTCTGCTCTCCTAATTGCAAATGTCAGGTCTTGAAAGCAAGTGGGTACTTAGAGGATATCTTTTTATGTCTGCTATTAAAACATGTCGAGTGATCTATAAATTACCCCCGCAGATAAACAGTGGATTAAAATTAGGTACTTTCCCTCTATCATCGCCCTGATATTAATCACTAGAGTTTGGGTCTTTACTGTTAATATATACCTTTTAGCAGTATATGTCACTACATATTAAATCACGGGACGGCTGACAGATTTTTACATCAAAACATTTTTTCTTCCCTCATGTCATAACACGATAAGAAATAGAGCAATTTTTTGCTTATATAGAATATTGTTTAAGCTTCCTGCATGCTTTTTCCCCCATATTGTTTATATTTGCCATGAACTAAGATGTTTTTATCAGTACCTGTTTTTATTCAGAATACCAGGAGAGGTGATTAAATTTTCATTGACGAGACAAAGCGTTGTACAGAGAAATGCCCATAAAATAAGTACTTCTTTACTAGTATTTTAGTAAAACAAAAATGGAATAGAATACTATATCTTCTAAATGATATATTTTCTCTTGCCAAAATGCATGGTTACCTAAAAATGCATTGTTAAACTCATGAGAAAATTCTTGACTTTTATCTCCTAATCAACCCAGAAAAGAAAGCCATACTATCCATGGTACATCCCTTCTTTATACATTCTAAATATTCAAAGAAGTGTGAATAGATTACAGAGGGTTAGAAGGCATGACATATATTCGGGTAAGGTGGTTTACAAGCTAGTTAATGCCCCAAACAAAATTCCTTCTACAAGTACCATATTCTAACTTCCCCATCTGTTACTGCAGGAATCCGTTATAGACACTGCACTTGGCATGAGTACACACATAGCAAGTTCATAGTTTGCATAGATTTAAGTCAACATCTAAACTGACATTAAAAGTAGATCCCTACTGACATTAAAAGTAGATCCTTAGCAGGGAGTGGTGGCATACGCCTGTCATCTCAGTACTTGGGAAGCTGAGGCAGGAGGTTCACAGGTTGGAGGCCAGCCTCAGCAACTTAGCAAGACCCTCAGCAACTTAAAGAGACCCTGTTTCAAAATAAAAAAGGATTCAAGGTGTAGCTCAGAGGTAGGATGCCCTTGAACCAAATTTCCATTGTTTATGAAAAAAGAATTTATAATGGAAATTGAAAATGTATGACTTAGGTTTTTACCTTCACTTAAATTCCCTATGATTCAAATGTATTCAGTTAATCAAACCGAAAGCATCCTGTCTCTGATTGATAAGGATCAAAACTAAATTCACAAAAATGAGAAAAATGTCTTAAGAGGTGGCTAGAAAGATACAGCTATGGTATATTGGTGATACTGAATCTTTAAATAATATTCTAAACAGTATTTTTAAAAATAATATCTTAATACCAAGAGCTTAGCATCCTATAATAATGATAACTTATTTTTACATCTGTTCACAGTCCCTAAGGCATTTTTCCTCATTCCAGTTTTATAGATAAGAAATCAAAAGGACAAAAAATTTCAAAAAGTTACCCCCAAAATAGAAGAAAGTTATTCTGATGCCAAACATAGTCATCTTCCTACTATCAAAACTGAATTTTTAAAAATGCC
The DNA here is from genome assembly GCA_004027185.1 of Glis glis. Classification (NCBI taxonomy): domain Eukaryota; kingdom Metazoa; phylum Chordata; class Mammalia; order Rodentia; family Gliridae; genus Glis; species Glis glis. The sequence continues at coordinate 3,466 of PVJS01022577.1, forward strand.
ATGTCTTAAATATCTATATTTATTATAAATAACTTGTCTGGATTAAGAGGAAATAGGTCTGGCAAATTTAGTAGAATATTACTGGTTTATATTTTAAGAATTCTTTTTAAATCCCAAGGCTCAAGGTCTCTCTTTTTTTTTTTTTGCGGTACCAGGGATTGAACCCAGGGGTGTTTTACCTCCGAGCTGCACCCCCGGCCCTATTTTTTACACTTTATTTTGAAACAGGGTCTCACGAAGTTGCAGAGGGCCTCACTAAGTAGCTGAGGCTGGCCGCAAACCCCGATCCTCTGGTCTCCGCCTCCCAAGTACTGGGATTACAAGCGTGCGCCACCACACCCGGCTGGTCTCTCTTTTTTTTAATACATTGATAATAGCAGCACAGTTGTCTATCTTGGAAAAATGAATACCACAGATGCCGAGAGGTATTTGTTTATTTATCTATTTTTATTTATTTATTGTAGTACTGGGGATTGAACCCAGGGGCATTCTACCCCCAGCCCTTTTTATTATTATTTTTTAAAATTTTGAAACAGGGTCTCACTAAGTTGCTGAGAGTCTCGCCAAGTTGCTGAGACTGGCCTCAAACCTGTGATCCTCCTGTCTCAGCCTCCCAAGTACTGGAATCACAGGCGTGTGCCACCATTCCCCGCTGGTGCAGTAATTTAATTCCATCTCCATACTCTGTTCCCACATGGAGCTCTGTCAATTCTCTTTGTGCAGACAGATTTATGCGTAGTAAAGGGCACATGTTGTATTAGTTGGTGTGTTTCAAGGGATCTCTTTATTCTGTAGAACATTAACAAATAAAATCTAATATGTGTGCTATAAAGTAAATGTCATTAATATTTATTTTAGTGAAAATGTCTTAGTATTCTCACTGCTATAATCAAAAAGACCTGAACACATACCTTAGAGGAAAGAAGATTCATTTGCTCACAGTTTTTGGAGATTTCAGGGTTCAGTCCCTGTGAGGCTGGGTCTGTGGACCTCCGGGCATGGTGGCAGGAAGCAGAGGGAGAGAGCAAGGACTCTACTCTCACATCATGGAGGCCGGAAGCAAAGACAGCCAACAAGCAAGGAGAGGAGGGACCTTATATAGTCCCCAAGGCCATGACCTCAGCAACCGCTCCTTAGCAACCAAGCGCCGCCTCCAACATGGCTGCCACACCCCCAGCAATGCTCCTTAGCAACCAGGTCCCGCCTCCAACATTACTGCCATGCCCCCAGCAACCACTCCTTAACAACCAAGCAAGAGAGAGAGGCAGCCAGCAAGCAAGGGGATTCACAGATACAAGCACAGTCTCCAAGGCCACAGTCCAGGGACCTGCCTGCTCCAGCCACACCCCACTGCCCAGGTCACCACCCAGCACGTCCACTACAATGGAGTCCATGCACTGATGAGACTGCAACCCTAAGGACTCAATGACATCAACTCTGAACATTAATACATGAGCTCTTCAGGGGACAATCTCTATCTAACAGAAAGGAATAAAGTTTTTACTTAGATCTACTTTGGGCAGACTCTTTCAAAATATGTATCAACTGTAAAACAACATTAATTACCTGGTAAAATGCAGAAGATGTTTGTATTTCACTACATAATTGAAATAAAAATCCATAGAATCTCTAGTAAAAAAAAATAGTGTGGCAACTTCAGTAGCATACTATTTCACACACACACACACACACACACACACACACACATACACACACAAAGACATACACACATTCAAGTATTACTGTAAAGAAATTAAACGATTTACTGATTTGGGTATAAAGTATTACATAACTCCTACACATATGACTTTCATTTAAGCAATCTCCTTAGTAATCTGAGATACATGAAAGTTATGTTTAAAATTTTCTGCGTAAATTCAAAAATTACTACCCTCTCCTGTTCGTTGCTGATAATTTTGCTTTCTTGTTATTCTTCTTTTATTTACCCCCTTTCAAATATCTTGGAACTGTTTTAAGTGAAGCTTTTTAAAAAGAAGAAATAAAAGAGGGAAATGTAATTCAGTCTTCAGTAATTTGATTAAGAGGGAAAAAGATTTGTTTCTGATGTCATTAACAAGTCCCAACCATCCTGGTCAAACTAGACATTACTTGCAAATATAGGATATTTCTTTTGCTTTATGTTTGTTAAAATGTTAGTAGTCATATTTAAAATCTTGACCACATTTTTTTCTTATGAAAATGTAAACTTGTTTTCTGGCAAAATCATTCAAAAGTGGTGAATTTAGACATAATGATAAAAATATCTTGGTAAAGAATGACTGATGATCAAGACACAGCTGGGTCACCAAGCAAGTTAGAATTTTTGTTTAAATTACACAGTCATGGTAAGCGAATTGCAGATTTTTCACTCTGGATTTTAATAGGACTTTTGGGGTTCCATCTGTAATTTCCTGTCACTGATCCCCTTTTCTTTAAAATGCAGATGGCCAAAATCACTTTGTCATTATTGGCTGGGATTTCTATCGCACAACATTGTTCTCTCTCCACAAAGATCAGAAGTTAAACCAGGCAATAATTCCCAACGTACTGTCCACTGTGCACACTTCTTTAGAAAAGAGGGCAGTCTTCCTACCAGCTCCAAGTGAAGTTCACTACTGCATCTGATCTGTTTGCTTTTTACAAAAAAATATTTATGGATTTGTGCATTATTTCAGGAGCTAGGGAACCATGCAGAGACTCGCTTTCCAACCCATGGAAACCATCTGTTTGAAATGGTGTTCCTGGCGGCTTTTTTCTTTTGTTACCACTTACTTGAAATGATTTCTTTACTAATTTTATAAAATAACTGAAAGCCAGGCATGGTGGCGCGCGCCTGTCATCCCAGTATTGGGGAGGCTGAGACAGGAGGATTGCAGGTTCGAGGCCAGCCTCAGCAACTTGGTGAGACTCTCAGCAACTTAGTGAGACCCTGTTTCAAAATAAAAAGGGCCAGGGGTATAGCTGAGAGGTAGAATGGCCCTGGGTTCAATCCCCAGTACCAAAAAAAAAAAAAAAAAAATTAAAACCTTGCTTCTTTGAGTCATACTCTTCAGGAAATTAGTGACTATCATGAAGAAAATTCTTTGGAAATGTGCAATAATAGTTAAGAAAACATCTCTGTTGTTTAGGAATGATCTTACTTAATAAAAGGAAGGAAGTGTGGATTAGAATTCTAGAAAATCTTGCGATTGATTTATGAATCTTTTGGATTGAGTATTAGCGCTATCCTCCTTTCCCTGTCTGCCGGTGTTTTGTCTGGTGCATGGGTTTGTTTTGGTTTTGGTATTGTTCTTGCGAGGGTATTCTTCACCAAATTTAGTTCAGTATAGATCCAATAATGTTGGGTTTTTTTCTGTGATAGAAAAAGAATTCTTTTACCTGTGTAGACAGTTTTCAGCTGGTGTTCTGACCCGATTGTCTACTTTTTAATCGAATTAGCTGTGATGAACAGTTCTCTCTTACTAAACTCAAACAGAACTCACATTGCTGAGCCCCTCTCTCCCCCTTTTGGAATTGTGGTTTTAATCGATCTCCGATTGGTACCAAGAAATTGCCAAACAGCTTCCAGGGAGAGCTAATATGGCTAGTCTGGTATTGACTTGTAGAATTGCTGAGATAAATCATGTATGTTAGAAAATCAGGAAGAAAACTGAGCATGGGTACACGAGCCTGCCATCCCAGTACTCAGGATGCTGAGACAGGAGGATTGCAGGTTCGAGGCCAGCCTCACCAATTTAGCGAGGCCCTCAGCAACTCAGTGAGACCCAGTTTCCAAATTAAAAGTAAAAATAGAGCTGGAGGTATAGCTCAGAGGTAGAATGTCCTTGGGTTCAATCCCTAGTACAAGAAAGAAAGAAAAAGAGAGGGAGGGAGGGAGGGAGGGAGGGAGGGGAAGGGAAAAATGGGGAAATGGAGAATTTATTGTCAACAGCTATATAAATAATTTAGAAGAGCAGGGCATGGTGGCGCACACCTATCTTCCAAGTACTTGGGAGGCTGAGACAGGAGGATCACAGATTCAAGGACAGCCTCAGTAAGTAGTGAGACTCTCATCAACCTAGAGAGATCCTGTTTCAAAATAAAAATAAAATTGGGCTGTGGGTACAACTCAGAAGTAGAATGCCCCTGGGTTCAATCCTTAGTACCAAAAAAGTAAAAAATAAATGAAAGAATTTAGAAAAAGAGAAGAGCACCATCAAGCAAAAGAAAGTTGGGTAAAAAATGAAGCTAAGACCAGACATTAATTAAACAAAAAATAAAGAGAATCAACCAAGGACCAAAGAAAGTTTTTTTTTAAGAAAATCAAAACCTTAAGAAATATAAGGAAGAAAAAAGATGCAAACATTTAGTATCAGAGATGAAAAAGTCATACCACCAAATATCCCAAGAGAAGATAGCTGAATACTTTGAACCATGTGGTATGTGTGCAAATAGGAAATTTTAGATGAAAATTTAAAGTTCCCAGAACACAACTATTTTGTTCTACTTTGAAAAGACATGGAAAGTTCTCTCTGTTAAGGATTGATATAAAATGACATGTTTCTGACAGAAACGTCCAAGGTCCAAAGGGAGCCCCAGTTGTATTTATTTATTTATTTATTTATTTATTTTTATTTATTTATTTTTTGCACGGTACCGGGGATTGAACCCAGGGGCGTTCTACCTCGGAGCTACACCCCTGGCCCTATTTTTTATCCTTTATTTTGAAACCAGGTCTCACTGAGTTGCGGAGGGTCTCACTAAGTAGCTGAGGCTGGCCGTGAACCCGGATTCTCCGGTCTCAGCCTCCCAAGTACTGGGACTACAAGCGTGCACCACCACGTCCGGCTCCAGTTGTGTTTAAAGTACAGTGTCCCACAACACATTCCCGAGACCAGACCTGCTCTTACTTCGCACATTCTCCTGAAAGATGGATCTCGTCCGTCCTGGCCTGGCGTAGGCGGGGCAGCTCTAGGAAGGGGACGTATTTTACCTTCTCCACCCTGGTCCCCCGGGAGCCCTTAGTCGCCCCTCTGGTTTGCATCCCGCCACTCAGCTCTCTCTTGATGCATCTTCTGAGATCTTTGGTACCTTTGGTCTTTTGTGCACCACAGCTGGCGGGATCCTCTGCCTCTGCGTTTTAGAAGCGGTGCTTTTCCTACGTGCGGGCTCCTGTCTTCCGTGCATGGTGGGAGCGTCTCTCACACCCTGTCTTCTCCATCCTGGCCTCCGGGTGCTGTGGGAGACTCTTGCAGGTCTGGTGCCAGCCCTTCTCCTCCTGTCCTCCGCGTTCCTTAACCCATCGCACGCACTTGCCAGCTCCGTCTCGCCGGGTTCTATCTGCGGAGCTGCCTTGAAGTCTCTCTCTCCACTCCCTAGTGCTCACGTCTACGTATCTAAGCCATTGTGTAATTCAACCGTTGAGTTTAATGTTTTCAAGTTAGGTTTCCAATTTTCTTTATTTCTTGGTTCTATGGATTGAACCAGGTGTGTTCTACCTCTGAGCTATATACCCTCAGCCCTTTTTAAAATTAATTAATTAATTTATTTATTTATGTTTTTTGCAGTACCGGGGATTGAAGCCAGGGACGTTCTACCTCCAACCTCCACCCCCAACCCTATTTTTTATTTATTTTGAAACAGGGTCTCACTAAGTTGCGGAGGGCCTCACTAAGTAGCTGAGGCTGGCCTTGAACCCAGATCCTCCGGTCTCAGCCTCCCAAGTACTGGGATGACAAGCGTGCGCTACCACACCTGGCCCTTTTTTATTTTGAAACAGGGTCTTGCTAAATTGCTGAGGCTCACCTCCAACCTGTGATCCTCCTGTCTCGGCCTCCCAAGTACTGGGATTGCAAGCGTGCACCACCGCCATGCCCGGCTGGCCATTCTTTTTTTTTTTTAAATATGCTTTTCTTGGTGCTTTGTAATTATAGATCATAATGAGGTAGAGTGGCAGGAACATCCATGCGCACAGCACTTGGTGTGTTCCCCTCCGGATCCCACCCCGCTCCCTCCCCTTCCCCGTACATATTCTTGAGATGGACATTGATAATTTTGTTCATGTGCAGAGCATTATATGAACTGTTTCCTCCATTGAGTCTCCTTCCCCCACTTCATTCCCTGGACCCCTCCACCACTCCACTGGAGTTTCTCCTCCTCTATCTGGAGTCCTTTTTGTTCCCAATTTCTCTCACACTTCTACCTATGAGAGAAAACATCCCCCCTGCACTTTCTGAGATGGGCTGATCTCACTCAGCGTCATACTCTCCAGTTCCTCCACTTGCCTGCAGATGACGTCATTTTGTTCTTCTTCATGGCTGAGTAGAATTCCACTGTGTGTCTAGACCGCACTTTCTTGATCCATTCCTCTGTTGATGGGCACCTGGGCTGGCTCCACCATTTGGCTGTTGGGCATTGAGCTGCTACAAACATGGACATAGAGTCTTTTGCCGCTTCATTATTTCTCATTCCACTTTTTATCTGTTTAAGCTTAGAGGACATCACTGCCGTAGACCCTGAGTCGCCCCTCCGATGTCCACACCCTTCAGTCACAGACTGAAGCCTTGTTGGTGCTGAGCGTCTTGTTTTGGATTTCGGTTTGGTGATTTTCTTTTTGTCGTGAGCTTTGTTGTTGGATTTGCCCTGGAGGGATGCCAGTGGCACGCATCTGGGGCTGCTCCTCCCAGAGGGGATTGAGTTTTACTGCAGCATTGCCTTAGCAGCTGGAAGTTTGCAGAGCTGGGAGGTCCAGCCCCTCGCTGGGGAGCAGCCACGCTCAGCCCCTCGGTCCAGCCCTGCTGCTGATATTTATTTCTAGGACCTGTCTGGGCCTCGTGGGACCAAATGGTTTGTTAATAGTTCATTTCCTTAACATCCTCCCAAGAGTCCACCAGTGCACCCAAAATATATTTGATGTACAATTTCTAGGATCCTATTGTGTTAGAGCATGCCGGTCCTTTCAGGTTATCTGGTCTTCCACATTATCAGGACAGAAATCCCAAAAGTGCTAATAATTTTTTACTGTAAAAATATTTGAAAGATGGAAAAGGAAGAATAAGGTCTCCCCCATTATTGTATTATCTAGATAATTCTAGTTAATAATTGGGTGAGTATCTTTCCAACATAAACACACACACAGAATATGTCTATGAATATATCTACAGGCATGCGTATAGGTCTATGATGGATAGGAGTTTTTGTGTGCTGGTTGCATCAAGAATGCCAGATAACATGATTGAATGTCAAGGCCACTGCCTTCTTTACCCTTTAACCCTGGCCACGGCAGACAACGTCAGCCAATTATTGATATCCAAGCATTGGGACTAGTAGCTTCATATGACGACACCAAATTCATGTCAAAATAATTATAGACAGCTGGTTATGGTGGTGCATGTCAGTCATCCCAGGACATGGGAGGCTGAGTCGCATCAGAGGATCAGCAACTTAGTGAGACCCTCAGCTACTTAGTGAGACCCTGTTTCAAAATAAAATAGGGCTGGGGATGTGTGTCTCAGAGGTAGAATGTTCCTGGGTTCAATTCCCAGTACAAAAACAAACAATTATACTCAACAAGCACCAGTTGGTATGAGTTAGTAACATAAGTTGATGGTCTTTTCTTCCTTTTTTAAAAGTTAATATATAGCTGGGCATGGTGCCACACTCCTGTAATCCCAGTACTTGGGAGGCTGAGACAGGAGGATCGCAGTTTTAAGGCCAGCCTCAGCAACTAAGTGTGACCTGGTTTCAAAACTAAAAAGGGCTGGGGGTATAGCTCAGAGGTAGAAGGCCCCTGAGTTCCATCCCCAGCCCACAAAAATAAAAATAAATAAAAATAAAAACTAGAATAAAAGTTAATAAAGTTTATTTTTCAGAGTCTGTAGCAATTAAAATCAAGAGAAGCAAATTATGAAGCTGAAAAGAGCCCCCCTATTTTTAACTGATGAAACATTCACAAAAGGTAGGATGGAGACCGTTTTTAGGAAGTACAACTGTTACCTCGAAAACAGGCCCTGTCAACACAAAGATGGAGAAGAGGAATGAACGTTCCCCAGGGATCAGCCCAGAAGAACAGAGTTATCATGAGTGAAGCGGGTTGTGCTGCAAGTAATAATCCCTCTGAAGGAATGGTGCATCTTTACTAAATATCAAAACTGTAGCAGAATTATAGTGGCAGTCAGAGCTGCAAATGAGAGAGACAGTCCTGTCCTCAAAGGTCTGTATTTTATTTATAAAGAGTCTAAGCTAGGCATGGTGGCACAAGCCTGTCATTCCAGTCCTTGGGAGGCTGAGACAGGAGGATTACAAGTTCCAGGAAAGCCTCAGCAACTTAGCGAGACTCTCAGCAACCTAGTGAGACCCTGTTTCAAAAAAGCAAAAACATAGCCGAGCGTGGTGGCGCACACTTGTCATCCCAGTACTTGGGAGGCTGAGACAGGAGGATCACAGGTTTGAAGCTAGCTTCAGCAACTTAGCCAGGCCCTCCACAACTTAGTGAGACCCTGTTTCCAAATAAGAAATAAAATAGGGCTGGGGGTATAGCTCAGAGGTAGAATGCCTCTGGGTTCAATCCCCAGGACCAAAATAAATGAATAAATAAATAAATAAATGGAGCTCAGGGTGTAGCTCAGAGACAGAATGCCTCTGGATTCAATCCCCAGTATCACAGAAATAAAAGAATAAAGATTCGAGTTCCAGGAGTCATGATAGCCCCCTTCAGCCCGCCTTCTCATAGGTAAATAAAGCATCCTTAGAGCACAGCCTGGCTGTGTGCTTCACACTGTATATGTCTGGCTTTTTGATGAAACGGCGGAGTCGTTGGGTTGTAGCATAGGAGGTACAGTGGAAAATATTTACTTTTTGAGTCTTTTCAGAAAAATGTGTGCTGGCTCCTGTCTGCGATATAGGACTTGTTGACACAATGAGCCATGGTTGGCGCACACCTGTCATTCCAGGACTTGGGAGGCTGAGGCAGAGGATCACAGGTTGGAGGCTGCCTCAGCCACTGAGCGAGACCCTCAGCCACTCAGTGAGACAGGATCTCACTAAGTGGTAGTTGCATATAGGATTTCTGGTTAATAATAGTGGCTACACTATGATTTATATATATATATGTGTGTGTCCCTGTGTAGACGGATATGTCTATACCTACATCTCCAAGCAATTCTTAGACCAACTTGTTCTTCCTGCCATTCTGTACCCAAGGAAACGGAGGCTCATCCGAAGCCTTGATCGGGTGGCCTCAGGTCTTGTAGCGGAAGTCAAGGCCGCCGCATTTAATCCTGGCCAATGTGAAGCTGTTGGTCTCCCCACTATTGCCTACAACCCAAGATCAATCTCTGACATCACACTATCGATTTTGACCATTTCCAGAAACACCCCACCAAGAAGAAGAAAAAGAAGCGGGGGGGGGAGTAGAGAATGAACAAAAGAAAAACGTTTGGCAATGCGAGTTTACCAATGTGACTCCGGTGCCCCCAGCTTCAATAAAAGGGAAATGAAGTTTGAAATTATCTGAAAATGAGGCTTTGATACTTCATACAGACCTCTTAATATAGAAAGTTAAATACTCGCTCCGTTTTTAAGTGAATGATTCTGTCAAAAGAATTAATTTTCTGAGCAAGGGGATGTTCATTTAGCACGATTCCACCATCTGTAATTTATGAACCAGATTACACTCTGGCAGGAAGGAGGGCGGGCATGCGGTGCCTTCAGACCACGCTGGGGCCACAGCACAACTGTTTCCTTAAAATCGGAGACATCGCCAAGTAAAAGTTAATCGCCTGCGCCGCTAGGAGACAGCGACCATTACAGCATAAAATAGAACCCACGCTGCGCCCGGGTGGCTTTTAGAACTTTAGCACTTTATTCGTCAGTGAAGTCAGGGATCAGTTATCAACTGGAAAGGAGAATTCTCGCAACCGCAGAGCAGCCAGTAGTCTTTCAGTTCCAGAAAAGACCTTTCAAACGCTTTTATTTTCTAAGAGACTTCTAGAACCAGGTGTGGTGGCGGACGCCTGCCATCCCAGTATCTGGGAGGCTGAGACAGGAGGATCACAGGTTCGAGGGCAGCCTCGGCCACTTAGCAAGACCCCCAGCCACTTAGTGAGACCCTGTTTCCAAATAAAAAAATAAAATAGGGCGGGGGGTGTCGCTCAGAGGTAGAATGGCCCTGGTTCAATCCCGAATGTAGAAGGATACCGGAATGTCCTGAGTATGGCCGACAGGCAGCACTCAGAAGCCACCTTTTCATTCCCTTTAAACACCCGGCCGGCCACAGAGCCAGCCTTCTCTCTCAGAGGAACCCAGGCAAGACAGCTACCTGACCACAGCCAGCAACCAGCGTGGAAGCAAATTCCGCATTTATTCAGGAAAGAAGAATGCGGGCTGTTGGCCGTGTCATTCCCAGGGACATACATCAGTAGGTCCTGAAAATGTTGCTGCGTAAAAGGCCCAGGGGTGAGAAGTCAGTGGGAGCGGCTTGCATGTGTTCTTGGGGACATTTTCTCTGGGTCCCCATCCCTCCTTCCCACCTGCACCTCCCTCATCAACGCCAGGAAGAGCCTTGAGTTCTTCATCATTAAACCCCTGAGCACCTGCTGTGCAGTGGGAACTAGATGCAAAATGTCCTTGCCCCTCCTCTCTGGGCTTGAAAGGTGAGAGACATAAACCCGAACTGTGTGAGCTTCTGAGCTCTGATCGAAAGGCACTCCACACAGCCCTTTATTCCTCCCTCGCTTCCTGTCATTTTACCCTTTTACAGCTTGGTAGAAATCGTCGTCTCTGTTCCCTTTTCTTCCTCTCCTGCCTGGGCTGCTGCTTTCTTACCTGTCTTCCTCCCCCTCTACTGCTCAGATATCCTACAGTAATTTGCAATTTCCTGTGGAAATCTAGAGGGTTTACTAATGAAAAGTTAACAGTAGAATGTTCTCTACGGCTTGCAAAAACATTTTGTGGGTTGTGTGTGTGTGTGTGTGTGTGTGTGTGTGTGTGTGTATACTGGGGATGGAACCCAGGGGCGTTCTACCTCTGAGCTACAACCCAAGCCCTATTTTATTTTTTATTTTGACACAGGATCTCACTAAGTTGTGGAGGGCCTCACTAAGTTGCTGAGGCTGGTCTCCACTCTGCGATCCTCCTGTTTCAGCCTCCCAGGTACTGGGATCACAGGCCTGCACCACCACGTCTAGCCATTTTGCCTTTTTCCACCATAAAATAGGGCTCTGAGATGTATTTGATCCTCTGGTTTATAATTAGGGCCCCAATGTAGATTATGTAAAAACACACAAGGATGACAGTGAACGAATCGGTATGATTCTCATCTTGACATCCGTAATTCATTCTTTTTCTTCTTGGCGCTCTCATGGCTGGGGTCAAGCAGCCATCCTTCGTGGATGTGGATGAAGGCTGTCATTTCTCCTTGCACAGCACCGGCCGAATTGTACCTGCACAGGCACCCTCGTGGCCAGGGGGGATGGGAGGGAGAGAAACATGGTTATGTCTAGTGAGCAGGAAGGAGCCCACCAGGGAGACGGGGCAGAGTGGACATGGCGTAGGCAGCTTGTGGTCTCTCCTACAGAAAGGCAGGAACCAGGGCTCCCAGGTCAGACTCCTTATTACTGCCAAGAGGAACTTTCGCCCTCCCTCCAGGCCTCCATAAATAACCTTTGAAAGTGCAACTAACTAACCATTTCTAAAGTGACTTGAGCAACAATGTTGCCAAGCGGAACACAGGTGCTTCATTGTAGCCATGCTGGGACTGTTCATGCTGGTAATATTCATGGCTTGAGTACTGATACTAAAAGCACAGATTCCTAAAAGTACTGATTCCTAAAAGCACAGAAAATCATTTAAAGGATCATGGAGCCAGGTGATATGGCACACACCTGGAATCTCAGTCCTTGGGAGGCTGAGACAGGAGGATGGTAGGTTGGAGGCCAGCCTCGGCAACTTAGCAAGACCCTCAGCAACTTAGCTTGAGACCCTGTTTCAAAATGAAAATAAAAAGGGTTGGGGGTATAGTTCAGAGATAGAATGCCCCTGGGTTCAATCCCTAGGATGGATGGATAGATGGTAGATAGATTAGATATGTGATAGATGATAGGTAGATAGATAGATAGATATAGATTGAGATAGACAGATAGATGTAGATATAGATTAGATGATAGATGATAGATATAGATTGAGATAGATGTAGATAGATATAGATGAGATGATAGATAGATAGATAGATAGATAGATGATAGATGATAGAGATAATGGAGCTGGGCTTCTATTGGAACAAGTCATCGTTTTGTCCCCTCTGCTTTTCTGAGTTTTCCAGCAGGTACTTGTAATTCCTCCTGCTTCAGATGGACTGCTGGAGAATTAAACTGTGACTAGGGGACGGCCGCAGCCCCCGAAAGCCCACGGTCCTCGTGTCCCTCCTGCGTGGGACTTGGACTTGGCGCAGAGCGTGGTGTGCGTGCCCCTCCCCACGCCTTCCGTGGCTCACGCTGTGAACCTCACTTTCTGAAACCGTAACACAGGGATGCAAAAAACAGCAACAAAATGATGGAGCTGGAAGGCCCGTAGTCAGGGTTCAATGAGGCTGTACGGAAGCTACAGAGGATTTAATAAGTGTTCATAAAAGACCCTTTTCTGTTTTAAGGTCCTTCAAAGTGCTAAAGATTATGTTGTAAAATGGGGTAATTCCAAGGGCGGTATATCCCTGAACAATTTGTTAGCATACATAAGGTTTATGAAAAAACATAAATTCTTGCAATTAGGCAAAAACATGGTGCTTCAGAAAATACAGTGGAGCAAAAAAAAAAAAAAAGAAAAAAATGTGACTCTTTATTCCCCGTAGCTGGTCATAATGAATGGTTTTTAGAGCACCAGAAAATTAAATAGCGTCTAAGCTAAGAGAGGCTCCCAAATATCAATAACGTGTTTTTTAATTTATGGATATGGTCTAATTGAATAATCCTATCAAGTTTTATTATTTGGAAACCTAATTTTCTAAATTGCCAGCATCGGAACGGAGCTGCAGAAAACCTTAAGAGTTTGGCCTCAAATTGTACATTATCATCGATCATTGGCCAGAGATAAGGGTGCATACTTTTAGGAATGAGGAATTAGCTTTTATGTGTAGACAGAAGCCCAGAGGAACTTTCTTTCAGTTTGTGTCCTCGGCTGGCTTGAAAGGTCTCAGGCTCTCCCACACCACGTATCCTATCATACATCTGGGACTTTAGTTCAACCCCTTTGCTGATAGGAAAAGAGTCTTTTTCAAAACCCTGCCTCGGGTGCAGGTATTTGATGCTACGTGGATCATCCGAGTGTGTCGGGGGGACCCTGGCTTCTGACCCTGATACAGGATCTGTGATAGTCCCTCCTCATCTTCCTAATGCTCACATCATCGCCTCCTCTTCTTCTTCAGCTTCCTCTTTTAAATATTGACTCCTGTCATTCCAATCCTTGGGAGGCTGAGACATGAGGACCGCAGGTTCCAGACCAAACTCAGCAATGTAGCGAGACTCTCAGCAATTTAGCAGGACCTTGTTTCTTTCAAGATAAAAAAGGGGGGCTGGGGGGGTGTAGCTCGGAGGTAGAATGCCCCTGGGTACAATCCCTAGTACCAAATGAAAGAAAAAGTAGAGAGAGAGAGAGAGAGAGAGAGAGAGAGAGAGAGAGAGAGAAAAGAAAGAGAAAGAAAGAAGAAAAAGAAAGAAAGAAAGAAAGAAAGAAAGAAGAAAAAGAAGAAAGAAAGAAAGAAAGAAAGAAAAAAGAAAGGAAAAGTCTTATTCATAATTGCCTCTAAAATTAATTTTAAAAAAGAACATCAGTGTCCTTTTGTAGTTTTTTTAAACCACAAGATTATTTAGGAGCAATGATAAAACACTGATTAATTGTTTTGTTTTAAAACAATTAGATTAAAATATTGTTTGAAGTTATTCATTTTACCCAGTTGACATTTTAATGTATAAATATAATTACAGACTCCTTAAGAATGCTCAATTTTCGCCTTGATATATATGTCGGCAAATGCGTGTTTGAAAGAGGACCATAAAATGTAAAACTTTATGTTTAATCGCCAGTGTCAAAAATTATTAGGTAATAACCCACGGAGAGCAGAATGTGGAGATGGACGCAAAGGCCTATATTTAAGACATAATTTTTCTAATAGTTTCTCTGATTTTAACATGTCATGGCGTCAGACGGAGGTGAACAGGTCAGATACCAAATGGACTTTTTAAAAAATGTTAAGTGATCAATTTGCACTCATAAAAGGGTTAAGATTACTGGAAGCTGGGCTCCTCTTTGACCATGATGGAGGTACATCACGGGCGGCGGAGACAGCAAAACCCGCCTCTCCCGTGCGTGGCACTGGCCCCGCAAAAGCAGGTCCACGCACACGCTCCAGGAGAGGCCTGAGGGATGACTGGATCTAAGTGCACCACATACAAGAAATTGGGAATGGAACCCAGGAACATTCTACCTCCAGGATACACCCCCAGTATTTTGTTTAATTTAATTTTACTTTGTTTTATTTTATATCATTTTATTTTTATTTTGAAATAGGGTCTCTGTGCTAAGTTGCTGAGGCTGGCCTCCAATCTGTAATCCTCCTGTCTCAGCCTTCCAAGTACTGGGATGACAGGTGTGCGGCACCAGGCCCAGCTGCACATCTTCCTGGTTAATCCTGGTCCAGCCCTGGTCACCCTCCCTCCCTAACCCAGTCACCGTCCTCTTCACAGGCAGCCGTGCCTCTGGGCGCTGGCACTAAGAGCAGACTTTTGTGTCTTACATTGCGTCTTTGACTGTTGAAAGTTTTGGCTTGGAGCGGGTTGAAAATCCATGAAGATTGTAAATAGAATGTACTTCATGCAGCGTGTGTCTGCATGCTGACAAACAAAACTTTGGGGAAGGAATAAATGAGAAAAAGAGAATTCTTTTAGTTTCCTAAAAGCACAGTAGTACATTTTTGCAACAAAATAGGGCACCTAACCCCCTTTCTTCCTCCTCCTCCTCCTCCTCCTCTTCCTCCTCCTCCTCTTCCTCCTCCTCCTCCTCCTCCTTTTGGTACTAGGGATTGAACCCAGGGATATTCTATCTCTGAGCTATACCCCCAGCCCTTTTTATTTTTCATTTTGAAACAGGGTCTCACTATGTTGCTGAGGGTCTTGCTAAGTTGCTGAGGCTGGTCTCCAACCTGTGATCCTCCTGTCTCAGCCTCCCAAGTACTAGGATGATAGGTGTGTACCAACATGCCCAGCCTAACATTTTTTTTTAAAGAAAAGGTGAATGTTAGCAAAATTTTCAAGAGAAGGGCTCCTTGTAAAAACATCCCAGATGGAATGTTTTCCTAAAGTAAATATTACTTTTCACCAAGCAAAAAAGTTTCTGCACAGTGAAGAAAACCATCGGCATATCTGCAAACCATATGTCTGCTAAGGGGTTAATATGCAAAATATGTGATAAACTCAACACAGCAGGAAGAAAACAAATAGCTAGATTAAAAAATGGGCAAAATGGACAAAGAAGACATCCAGCCCGGCATGATGGCACATAAAAAGAGCTAGAGGTGGAGCTCAGAGGTAAAACGCTCCTGGGTTCAATCCCCAGCACCACAAAACCAAACAAAAATAGTGTCATAGACCATCTATCTATCTCTTCATCTATGTATCTATATGGTATCTATCTCTCTGATCTATATGACTATATATCACATATATAGAGATATAGAAACTTTACTCATCAACTAAATGAAATACAACTAGTTTTTGAATATATACATGCTCTTTCTCCCTTCCTTCCTTCCTTCCTTCCTTCCTTCCTTCCTTCCTTCCTTTCTTTCGTAGTCTAGTTTTTGTAAAACCTTCAGATGAGCAATGTAAAGGAATCGCGGTGGATGGAGAATAACTTTGCATGCCCTGGCTACCTTACCCAGATCGCAGAACCAGAATCTTACATTCTGGGTGATGTTGTAATTAAGGCTACATCTGGGTGGCATCAAAACATGCAGATGCAAAGGGAGACGCCATCCCATGAGCTGAGCCGGCTTTGTTTGCAGCTACCCAGCTCTGGAGGCGGCGGCGGCGGCGGCCCTGGGAGGAAGAGCGTCGTGGGCGCCACATCTGGGTGTTTGCCTTTGTGTAGCTACAATGAAAGACGAAGTGCTAAGTTTTACAGCTGTGAGGGTAACACCCCTTTTTTTCTCCTTATGCTTCTCAGAAATTGTCATCTCTCCAGGATTTTTTTTTTTTTTACATCCAATTATACCATTCCCGCCACATGCCCAGAGAGGATGAATCGTGTCTGTAGCAAGAGGGCTGAGTGCTTTGGGAGCCGGGTGTCCTGCAGGTGCTGGGAACCAGGTGGTAGAAATCGTCATAGTTTGTTCCTGAGGCCCAGATAATCTCATAGGCACATTTGATGGGAAAATCAGAAAAAAAAAACATTCAGGATGCGTTGGGAGAACGTTATGTACATGAAAATAATCACTGAAGTGAAAATAATAATTATGTAAGTGAAAATAGTAATTATTTATTTGTGCTGGAGGTGGGAGGCAAGAAAAGTAATCGTAGTACGTTACTGGATGCGGCGACAAAATTAAGTGCTGCTGGTTGAACTAAGCGCACCGAGCTAAAATGCCCAGCCGAGCAGCGCGTGCTGACGGGTTGGGTAACAACACTCTGCTCTATGTAAAGCAAAGGTCTCATGAAATCATAAAGGAGCTGGAAATCCCTCCCACCAAGGGGTGGTGTCGCTGCGTCCTGGGGGAACGCCCCTCAGGTGTTTGTGGTGAAGCCGCCATGTGGACAGACCCAGCTCGCTCCAGCTGCGTGGAAGCCGAGTGCACAGAAAGGGTCATACGTCGCGCTCCATAGCAGGTGACTATGTGGCTCCTTTATGGATCTGCTTACCTGTACTTTTCATCATTATTTGCGAGTACAATTGTACTTTAAAAAAATGTATCCTATAAAACAGTACGTGTTCCTAAAAAAGTGTTCCTATACACACCTGTCATCCCAGCACTTGGGAGGCTGAGATAGGAGGATCACAGGTTGGAGGCCAGCCTCAGCAATGTAGTGAGGCCCTCGACAACTTAGTGAGACCCTGTTTCAAAACTAAAAAAATAAAATAAAATAGGGCTGGGGGTGTAGCTCGGAGGTAGAACGCCTCTAGGTTCTATCCCCCATACCACCAAAAAAAAAAAAAATAAAATAAATAAAATAAAATAATAAAATAAATAAAATAAAATAAAATAAAATAGATATGCAGTCCTGTATCTCTATCAAGGCAAGAATATATTCTTTTCCATCTCAAAATGTAACCCCCCTCTAGCCTGACTTGAATAGGTCTTGTGGTAACTATTTCGTTCTCAAACAAATGAAAATGCTGGATTATGCAGAACCAACCCCCTCCCTTTCTTCCACCACCAGGTCAACCCTGCCCTTTGTAAAAGCACTTGGATTGTTGTTTTTCTTGCTGCATTGTAATTGTCCATCATAATGAGGTTCCGAGGGATGGAAACAAGCCTGCACTCGGCGCTGCGCTCGCTCGGTGTGCTTCCCTCCCCTTCTCCACACGTGATCTTAAAATTGCCATCGACAGCTTCGTGCATGGGCATAGGGTTGTCTGCACTGTTTGCTTCATCAGGTCTCCCCCTCCCCTCCCCACCTCCTTCCCCAAATCCTCTTCCACTCTTTCCCCTTATTTAGCTGAAATTCTTTTCTGTTTTTCCCCAGTTTCTCTCTAGCTTCTGCACGTGCATGAACACACACCCCTTTCTGAGCCCGGCTAACCCTCCTGAGCATCGTCTTCCCCAGTTCCATCCCTTCTCCTGCCAGGGACAGTGGCCGAACTTTGCACCTGGGCGTAATCGTGCTGCCTAGACATTTGCTCTGTGGATATTTGAAGACATTTGTTATCTCTCCCCGTGTTTTGTTTTGTTTGTTTGTTTGTTTGTTTGTTTGTTTTTGCCGCACCGGGGATGGAACCCAGGGGCCTTCTACCTCCAATCTCCACCCCAGCCCTATTTTTTATTCTGTATTTTGAAACAGGGCCTCACTAAGTAGCTGAGGCTGGCCGCATTCTGTGATCCTCCTGTCTCAGCCTCCCAAGTCCTGGGATGACAGGTGTGCGCCCGGCTCTGCGTTTGATTTCCTGTGATCTCACGATGACACTTTGCTGGGACCTCCCTCGTCCCCCTTGTCCACCAGTCTCTTTTAAGTCTGTCCAGCTTCCGTTCTAAACGTGTTGCTCCTGACTTCCCCGGCACGCAGTTCTCCTCTTTCCAGTTTCTCTTGCCCCCATGTGTCTGCCAGTGTGCAAAAACAGGGAACATGTGTGACAGGATAGGATGAGTGAGGGGCACGCCGCTCACGAGGATAAAGTGCATGGCCCGATTCTTCCCAAGGCCACCAAGCCCCAGGCCTGCCGCTCAGAGCAAATGGAGGACTGAGAAGAGGGAATGGAAAGCTGTCAGACAGGGTCCATCACATCATTAGAGATAGTCCTCCTAAGTAAATACCTTCCGCTAGCCAGGCGTGGTGTGCGCCTGTCATCCCAGTCCTTGGGAAGCTGAGACAGGAGGATCGCAGGTTGGATCCCAGCCTCAGCAACTTAGTGAGACCCTCAGTAACTTAGTGAGACCCTGTTTCCATATAAAAAATAAAAAGGGCTGGGGGTGTAGCTTGGAGGTAGAGTGACCCTGGGTTCAACCCCCAGTACCAAGGAAGGAAGGAAGGGAAAGGGGGAGAGAGGGAGAGAGGGAGGCCTTCCACTACTTGTGTGCTCAAAGAGATGTACTTTGTATGTTTCCTGCTAAGCAACAAACAGGAATTTCCCCCACTTTACTGGAAATCTGGTCATTTAGAAAGACTTATCAAGAGGAAACACACCAAGACCCGTGTGCATGTTTGTATGGCTCTGAGCCTTACTAACATGTATAATTACAATGCAACAATAAAAGTTTCTAAATAAGTAAGCCAGATGGCACATGCCTCTAATCCCAGTCCTTGGGAGGCTGAGGCAGGAGGATCACAGGTCAGAGGCCAGACTCAGCAACTTAGCAAGACCCTCAGCAACTTAGTGAGACCCTGTTTCAAGATAAAAACTGAAATAAAAAGGGCTGGGGGTATCACCCGGAGGTAGGAAAAAAGTAATCGCAGCCCAAACTCACCCACACGTGCATCCTTGTGATGTTTCTGACATTCTGCGTACTTAGGCTTCTCAGTTACCCCACCCGGCAATGTAGCCACCCGGTGCCAAGTTGCCCCTCAGCATTCAAGCACGGTCGACTCCCATGGCCGCGGAGCTGGCTCTAAGAGCAAGCAATAGTAACAGATGTTAGGGACTCCTCGGAGAGGCCAGTCTCTTTGTTCTGCATACAAACCAAATGCTTGGGGTCCAAGGGAGCTGGAGGGGACAGCGCTGGGGCATGGACAGTCCACTTGGCCGCGCGCCCACCCCTACTCCGCTGTCTCTGCTTCTGTAAGCTCTTTTTTTTTCTGGCCGATGTGGAGCACAATGGGCCTCCTGGATAGAGCCCAAGCCTTAAGAAATCTGGGCTGTACACGAGGGGGGGAAAAGACCTGGAAATATTTGCATTTATTTAGAAAAATGAACTCAAAGCAGTTTTGACACAACCAGGACTACAATGATTTGCCAGCTCATTCATGTATAGGAAAATGTCCTTAGTCCTTGGCCATTTATACTATTTAAAAAGAGTATAAATAAAACCGGGCGTGGTGGCACACGCTTGTCATCCCAGTACTTGGGAGGCTGAGACTGGAGGATCCAGGTTCGCGGCCAGCCTTAGCTACTTAGGCCCTCCGCAACTCAGTGAGACCCTGTTTCAAAATAAAGAATAGAAAATAGGGCTGGGGGTATAGCTCAGAGGTAGAATGCCCCTAGGTTCAATCCCTGGTACCGCAAAATAAAATAAAAAGAGTGTAAATAAAACAGAAGGAAATAATCCAATAACCCTCGTATACCTATTACAGTACTTAAAAAGGGAGCGGGAAGCGTTGCAGCAGCGGGCCGGAGGGTCCACGCAGGTCATCAACGGAGCGGGACAGAGTTTGTGGCCGCAACCGGGATGGCGGTCTTCGTGCCCGGCACCCCTCAATGCCGTCTTGACCTGGTCAACCTCAAGTGACTGTCGCCCTAACCTAAACACTCTCATTCTAAGCACCGTCCGCAGCTCAGAGTGTCCCCTCCACTCAGGAATCTCCTCTTTCCCTGGGGGCATCTCTCACAAGACAGAGAGATTCATTTCAAACACGTCAGCGTCATTTATGGTAGTACAGTTCCAGGACCTGGCGGTGGAGAGATGGCGCGCTGGCAGAGAAGTCAGTACCTCTTCCCGGGCTCAGGGGAGGTGGGACACTCAGGCGCCTTTCACACGACCTTGCGCTGCTTCTGTTCAAATTCAAGTCACAGTAAGAACCAGGAAACGTCATGGCGCAGAAAAGAAAGTCAAAGGGATCCTGTCGGAGATGCATGGGCGAGGGCTGCGGAGGTGTCGTGTAAAAGGTATAAAATCGTGGTTGATAGATACCTACATAAGGCAGCAGCGTCAGCTCCACAGGACCTCCAAGGACCTTGAAGGTTAACAGTAAAATCTCAAATTGAATTCTCCCTTTCCACGCAAGCCGATCTGTTATAAAACAGAGCAGCCAGGCGTAGTGGTGCACGCCTGTCATCCCAGTCCTTGGGAGGCTGAGACAGGAGGATTGCAGGTGGGAGGCCACCATCAGCTACTTAGTGAAACCCTCAGCAACTTAGTGAGACCTTGTTTCAAAGTAAAGAATAAAAAATAGGGCTGGTGAGTGTAGCCAGGAGATAGAATGCCCCTGGGTTCAATCCCCAGTGCCAAAATAAATAAATAAAAATAAAACAGCGCGTAGGCACAAGGGTCCCCAAGCCGCCTGCTGCCGCCACGCAGGAGCCCACCAGCCCAGCCGCACACCCCACTTTATCACCCATGCAGAGAGTAACCTCCCGTGACATCAAGGCGCTGTCTTTGATGGGACGTCACTGTTAGCTGACGCTGGCCCACTCCCGGGTCGTGGCTCCTCTCTCACCATCGTGCCACTGAGAGCCAGCCCCGGGGGTGACCAAAGGTAAGCGTCGCCGGGCCGGTCGCATCGGTAAGAAATTGCCAGTTGGAAGTGATTGATGGGGGACCAGCCCACCAGACGGAAGAAGGAAAGGAAACGCTTCCAGCCAGAGCTTGAGCAGGACGGCTCATCATCCGATCAACCCGCAGCCAGGGATCAGGGCGCGCTGGAGAGAATTCTGAGGCTGGAGGCCAGCCTGCCACTGGTGACTTGAACCTTGCGGAAAACCCGTCTCTCCAGGGGTCGCAGGGAAGATCGTGGCTGCGGGTGTACAGACGTGTGGACAGATGATGTTTCAAGGATAAAATAAGGACAGAAGCTGGGCGTGGTGGCGCACACCTGTCATCCCAGTCATTGGGAGGCTGAGACAGGAGGAGCGTGGGTTGGAGGCCAGCCTCAGCAACATAGTGAGACCCTCAGCAACTTAGTGAGCCCCTGTTTTAAAACAAAAATGAAAAGGGCTGGGGGTGTAGCTCGGAGGTAGGGTGTCCCTGAGTTTAATCCCCAGTACCACACACAGGAAAGAAAAAAGAAAGCTCCTTTCTGCACCGAGTAGAGCTGTGTGTCTGGGGGATGGCTTTCACAGGGACCCCCCAAGCCCATGAGGATGCAGGGCTTATTTTGGGGCTTTTCTATGACCAAGGTGGAGTCTAGGTCCCCAAAAGTAGCAGCTGAGCTGGCGTGGAAGCCCCGCTTCCCGGGATTCTGTAAGAAACGACATAAAGCAGTCGGTCAATTAGTTAGGGACCATGATTGTCCCCCCAGGAAGAAAACCCAGTGTCTTCTGTGCCTGGGACGTTGGGACGAGGCTTCAGCCTGCAGGGGCGAAAGGGTCCCTTGTGTCCCTTTCTCTCTGGTTCAGCAGCTGCCCGTTCTCTGACTGGCAGGGAGGCCCGACAAAGAATGTCATTTGCTATGCGCCACTGTATACCCCTCCCTGCTAAACAGTGCAGTCTTGTGGCTAGCTGAAAGACTTTGACCTGGCCGCACCGGGAATAAATTAAATTAAAGAGAATAAATAGCAGCCGCCCACAGCCTGGGGAGCTCGGAGGCTGTCCATAGGAGACCTGGGGAGGAGAGTGGCCAGAGAGAAAGGAGAGGGACAATGCAGGAAGAAATGGCAATATCTCGGGGCCCGGAGCGCCCCGCTCACGGCTGCTAAGTCATTCCCCGCCACAAAAGGAATTTTCGGCTTCAAAACTCCAGCTTGCAAATCGCGTTATAATTAGTATGATTTTCAGATTAAAGAAAACACCACTTTTGTATAACAAATTACCTCCATTTTAAAAAGCAAAAATAATATATTTCGCTTCATAAAAAAAATTGCCCGGACGGAAGCATTCTCACATTAATTATTTCAGTCTATTGAAGAAAGCCTCGCCCCACTTGCTTTTTTTATTGTGCCTCCCAGCTCCCACTCTGAAAAACATGTTAAGGAGCTAGAAGGTATTTTTTAAAAAATGAAAGGCAAGAAGAAAAATAAATAATCTTTGCGGCAATTAGAGCCCAAGTACAAAATGCATAAATACACATGTACATATTTCTTGATTTGCCCCCCTAGATTTAGCTCCCCGTTCTCTTCCGCCTCCCCTCTTGGCACCGGGTCGGGAAACCTCTTTTCTTTGCCTTCGCTGCAGCACCAGGCGGATGGATGTGCGCAGGCCGCCCGCCTGCCCGCCCGCCCCGGAGCGCTGGAGTGCCGTCCCAGCCCGCCACGGCTCAGCCCACGGCCTGGCAATGGTTTCCACAAAGGCGAAAACACAGAATTTCCATAATGCTTTTCTTTATCCAGCCTCCCCCAACCCCCCGGCCTACAACCCCAAGTCTATGTTGGAACCATTTTGGCCGAGAGTAATAATGAGCAGCGCGTTGCAAAAATAACAATAAATAATAAAACAAAACACCACGCTCATGGCTTAGCGGGGTGTGGAGTTGCTCGTGTAAAACACCAAGGATATGATTTTACCACCGCGGGAACAAAGAATGTATGCGAAGTGAACGTTGTGACAGGTTTTGGAGTTGGGGGAAGAAATTCTTTGTTGTTGTTTTTGTTTGGAGATGACATAAAAGCAGGGAAATCAGGTTTAAAATGGACTCTCTGGGCTTCATTTGCTGGGGCTGGGGTGAACGCCGTCACTTCCAGTGAGGACGGTCAAGCACCGGCCTCTCCAAACACAGCGAGTCAAAGCCCGAGAATTCGAGGATTCTCAATGAATACAGGTGTCGCCCCATCAAATGAGCCTCATGCCCACAGCTCCATCACCACGGGGGCCGCAGACATGCCACCATCATTAGACTCCAGTGCTAATGGGTGTAACAGATGATAGGAATGGATTTTAGTTATATTCATAGTAAAAATGATCTTGAAGCTGGGCATGATGGGGCACGCCTGTCATTCCCGTCCTTGGGAGGCTGAGATAGGAGGATCGCAGGTTCAAAGCCAGCCTCCACAACTTAGTGAGACCCTCACAATTTAGTGAGACCCTGTTTAAAAATAAAATGGGATAGTGGTGTAGCTCAGAGGTAGAATGCCTCTGGGTTCAATCTCCAGTACCACACACACACGGGCGCGCACGCACACACACACACACACACACACACTCACACACACACACCACAAAGATATTTTTAGTTTAATGCATCTTTACAGGAATAGAAGATGAAAATAAATTTGCAATGCTATTATTTGAACTTTGATTAAAATGTTGACTTGTCCTGCATGCCTAAGGAAAGGCCTATTTATTTCACTTGACTTATTTATGTTTTTATTATTCGGTGCATTGTAGTTTTACATCATATTGGGATACAGAGTGTCAGGCAATACATGCACAAGGCTCCTGGTGCCCTCCCACCAGGTCCCTATCCCTCCCTGTGCTTTTCTTTGAGACTTGAATTGGTCATTTGTATACATTTGTAGCACCGTTTGAATTGTTACATTCTTTATGACTTCGTTGCCTTCTTCCTTTCCCTAATTCCCCTCAGTCCCTCCCCTGGAGTCTCTGTTCTTCTGTCAGATGTTGCCCTTATTTCCAAATATCCCTCTAGCATCCACATCTAAGAGAAAACACACGTCTACCCGGTTTTTTGAGACTGGCTAATCTCACTTAGTGTAATAGTCTTGGTTTCCATCCATCTTCCTGCAAATGGCGCGATTTTGTTCTTTTTTATGGCTGAGTAAAATTCCACTGTGTGTATGGACCATAGTTTTGTAATGCATTCATCTGTGGATGGACACCTAGGCTGGTTCCATAATGTGGCTATGGTGAATTGTGCTGCTGTGAACATGGATATGCAAATATGATTTTAATATTTTGATTTTAATTCCTTTGGGAAGACACCCAGGAGCCCGCTGGCTGGGTCGTATGGCAGCTCCATTCCCAGTCTTCTGAGGAACCTCCACTCTGATTTCCTTAGCGGCTGGCCTAGTGTGCGGTCCCACCAACAGCGTAACAGGTTCCTGTTTCCCCACACCCTCGCCAGCATGCATGATTATTTGCCTTTCTAACTAGAGTCAGATGGAATCACATTGTCATTTTCATTTTTTTGCATTTCCCTGATTGCTAAAGATGATGGACATGTTTTCACAGATTTGCTGGACATTTGTATTTCTTCTTTTGAAAAGAGTCTGTTTAGTTCAGTTGTCCATTTTTTGATTGGGCTATTTGTTTCTTTATTGTGGTACTGGAGGTTGAACTGTTGGCCATTCTTTCTCTAAGCTATACCCCTAGCCCTTTTTTTAAAATTTATTTATGTGGTATAGAGACTTGAACCCAGGGGCATTCTACCTCCAAGCTACACCCCAGTCCTTTTTCTCCTTCCTTCCTTCCTTCCTTCCTTCCTTCCATCCATCCATCCATCCATCCATTTATCTATTTATTTATTTAGAAACAAGGTCTCACTAAGTTGCTAAGGTTGGCCTCAAACCTGTGGTTCTCCTGTCTCAGCCTCCCAAGTACTGGGATGACAGGCATGCACCACCACGCCTGGCCCTTTTTATTCTTTTGGTTTGAAACAGGGTCTCACTAAGTGCTGAGGGCCTGGCTAAGTTTCTGAGGCTGATCCTCCTATCTCAGCCTCCCACGTACTGGGATGACAGGTGCGCACTGCTGTGCTTGACTGGAAAGGCCTATTTTCTACCTAGATGTGGAAAAGCAGGAAACAGAAAGCCCAGACCTGTCCCTGAGCCACCACGTGGTCTCCACAGCCCCCTCTCAGGCCCCACGCAGAGCTTCCTGATTCAGACTTGACCCTGATAAGCAGAAATTGGATTGATCATAGCGTAACACAGGATTCGGTACATATTAGAAGTGGGGGATGGCGTACCTACCACAGGACCAGGACAGAGCTGCACAGGTGAGAGAGACGAGCCATGGAACACCTGTGCAGCTACCATGGTCCTTAAGACGAGCCAGGGTCACCAGGGAAAGCTCAGCAGGGCTCTTACGTGTCCCATGAGGAAGAAGGGGAGTGTGCCCGGGCCCCCACGCCTGGCCCCGGAGCAGCATGACCCCAGATCTCCCGAGTGTGTCGGTGTGCGGTGTGGATGCATCCAAGAACGTGCATGTGAACACAAGTCTCCCTGGAGCCAGGTTCTGCTGGTCTGTAGAATGATATTTGGGAGTTTTTATACATGCGGATCTCATTTTATGGAAGAAGAAGAAATTGTAGCGCATACATGTTAGAGAATTTCCCTGAGGTCACTCATCAGTCCAGGTTGCTGATTGTCCCGTATCCGAGTTGTTTGGAACCAGAATTGGTTCAGGGTTTTTGAATTTGGAGGATTTTAGAATATTTAAGTATATATAATGAGGTATCTGAGGGATGCGACCCAAATCCAGACATGTGAAATTCATTTGTTTTGAATGCAACTTTTGCACGTAGCCTGAAGGTAAACTTTTTGCAACATTTGTTTCAAAAAATTTGTGCATGAAACAATGTTCCATGGTGTGTAATTTTCCACTTACGGCGTCATGTCGTGGCTTGCGAAGATTTAGGTTTGGGGGCATTTTTGTATTTCCGGTTTTCAAATTAGGGTCATGCACACAGCCTGGAAGTAAAAGAGCCCGGGTTCCCACCCAGGGCTCCAGCTGGGTCCTCCACGGGCCTCTTTCTGGCTCACTGTGCCCTTGGGTTGGCTACACTCTGGGCCTCGGGATCCACAAACGGAGGCATCGCCCGGCGCATCCCCTGGCGACTCGATAGAATGGGCCTCACAGAGTGGCTGAGGCTCTCGCTAAGTTGCCGAGGCTGGCCTCCAACCTGTGATCCTCCTGTCTCAGCCTCCCAAGTGACTGGGATGACAGGCGTGCACAGCCACCCCCACAACCACACCAGGCTTTAATATTTTTACTCTTTCCACCTAATGCCAATTCCTCAGGTCAACCCCGAACTCTGAGGGCAGAGAACATTTGCGAGCACGCTTGATGTTGGGTGAGGGAGGAGGGAGGATTCCAAGGCTGAGAGGCACCGGGAGCCATCCTGTCCCACCTTGCAGGTGACAAACCACCCGCCGAGCAGGGACCGGAACGTTGCGTATTTGCTTGCGGAGTCTCACGTGATAGGAACTGTTTTTTTTTTTTTTTTTTTTTTTTTTTTTTTTTTTTTTTTTTTTTTTGACTAATAAAAATTAAAGTGTAATTATATTTCAAAATGAAATAAAGGGAACAGAGCAATAAAATATTCATGTTTATCAAAAACAATAACACAATAGTCAGATTTATTCATAAACATTCAAAGCACCACAAAAACATGCTCACCTAATCTCTTCATAAGATTTCTTTTATCTGTCCATTACAATATGTAGGCCAATTTT
>PVJS01022578.1:0-30400 GCA_004027185.1 Glis glis
CCCCCTTCTTCTCTCTCTCTCCCTTCCTTCTCTCTCTCTCCCTTCCTTCTCTCTCTCCCTTCCTTCTCTCTCTCTTTCTCTCCCCCTCCCTTCCTTCTCTCTCTCTCCCTTTTCTTTCTCTCTCCCTTTTCTCTCTCTCTCTCTCTCTCTCTCTCTCTCTCTCTCATCTAAGACACTCTTTTGGCCAACTGCACACAAAGCCAACTAAGACAGGTGCCCATGCAAGGCAGACTAGAGCCAAAGAAAGACAGGGACAGGCCTCTGGGCACACAGGCTGAGGATCTGCACAGCTTGCCAGCTTCTATGACTCTACTTACTTGATGAGGAAGAAGAGCTAAGTCCTTGTGGTGACCTCTTTGATTGGTGAAGGGAGAGAAGCAAGTGTCCCAGGCGAGGAACAGAGAAATGAGCCTGAGTTCCTTTCTTCCAACTATGTTTTCTTCTCTGCCTTTCTTAAATTACCCCAGTGCCTAATGGGCTCTTCCCTGCTGAGCACCTTTGCTGGAGCCACAAGGGGAAGCTCCACAGGAGGAGAGAGTGCATTCTGCCTGGAGGGAAGGTGGCTCCCCTCTCCCAGTCTTTTGTCTTTTGCGCTTGGCCCCTCCCATCACATCAGCTACCGGCCTACCACTCCAGAGAGCAGGGTCCCCCTCTGTGTTACAGGGTTCTGCATGTAGTAGGTGCCCCATATTTGGAGCCAGGTTTTGAAACCTGACTCTGCCACTAACTAAATATGCTCACACCGGGGAAGGTCTTAATTCTCTACATTCCGTTTCCTCAGCTGAAGAGTGGAATGTGGTTTCTTAATATCTGCTCGGCACAGCTTTTATGGAAATAACCCATGCAAACTATCAGGCATATGCTTGGAACATTACAAGTTTTGATTATTAATTACGGCTCTTTATTTTTAATGGATACGTAATAATGGCACATATTCGTGGGCTACAGTGTGATATCTCAATATGTATATAATGCGTGATGATCCAATTGGGGTAATTAATATTTCCACCATCTCAAGCATTCATCATTTTGTGTGTGTGTGTGTGTGCTGGGAGCACTCAAAATCCTCTCTTGTAGATATTTTGAAATACACAGTAAATGGTGGTTGTTAACTGTAGTCACCCTACTGTGCTATAGAGTACTAGAGATTATAAATTGTTTTTAATGCATGATTCTTGCCTGAATTACTGCAATAGCCTTCTAATGGCCTACATACACACTTACAACCTTACCACCTACTATCCCTTCTCAACATGGCAGGAGGGCTCCTCCCAGGCCAAGAGACACCCATGGTCCCACAATGCAACTGTTAGGTCTCAGCAAGGAAGCTAAGGTGCATCAGAGGCACGATGGACCTGGCTTCCATTCTAACTCCCCCTCTGTCTCCCTTTTGCTCTTCCCATCAGGCTTCCTCTGATCGGTAGGGCCTTCCCACTGGCTTTCCCTGGAGATATCCTCTTCCCCCAGCGCCCACATGGTTAACACTCAAGTCCTCCAAGTCTTTGCTCCAAGGTCATCTTGTAACTGAGGCCTCCCCCAACTTCGGATAGAATTGTACCTCTCTGCCCACACCTTGCAAAACACCTGGGCATTTCTGGTTCTCCTTCCTTCATCCCTTAAACGTCTCCTTTTGACCCTAGCATATGACATAGTCTCATATACTAGATCTTTCTCACAGGGTGAGAGAGACCAGGAGGATAGTTCTGCTCCTACCTCATAGGCAGTGCGACCCCTTAGGGGCTCATGTGTTGTCATGACAACTATGATAGGTTGGTCTCCAGGAGCGACGACCTGCCTTCAGAACTTCAGTCAGACTGAGTTGCTCTTGCACACATTTGGAGGGGGCATCTGCTCTACAAGTGGGGCGCCCCTGGACTTCCCTTATGCCTGTCCCCATGGTCAGGCTGGAGGCAGGTGATGAACAGTGAAAAGTACAAGTGAGGAGACTCAGTGAGGGCTTCCCACAGAACCCCTCCAGAGGCACGGGATTCCAGATTCCTTGATTCCGGGCTTCCTCTTGCTGAGGTCCCTACACACTGCTTCATCGATGCCAGGATGCTGAGATGACCAGGATCCAAGTCCATCTGACATCCCTCTAGAATCAAGTTGGAGCTCCTCAGCCATCTGTGCCAATCCATTCACTCATTTCTGTGCCATTCAATCCTCTAGATGTTCCTTTGTTCCCCAGCCCATTGTCCTGAAGTCCCTACACACCTTTAGAAGGTATCTCTTGATTCCTTAGGATTCCTCTCAACCCCTAGCTTTGAAATTTTTAATTTTCCTCTCCCTGCAAACTGCTTATACTGTTGCTAAGGCCTCCATACCCAGGCCTGTCACTGTTCTTGTTGTCCCTGCAGGGGACTGTGACACAGCCCAGTGGTGCTCAGCATAACAACGGGCTCCTGCACTTACCAGCTGTCGGTGCTTGTAATTGGTTAGTCGTGTGACTAATTCTGGCCTAAGGACTGTGAATGACACGAGGTGCCTCCTCTCCATAGGAAGGTGTCCTCCCACACACTCTGCTCCCCACCTGCCAGCCACGGCAGTGGGTCAACTCTGGTGGGCCAGAAATCGGTAATGCTAGTGAAGTCACAGAGGGATGAGACAGCTTCCCAAGCAGTGGCTGATGACAGCCACTTTGAGGGGCACTGTGGAAAGGAGGGGACCCGCACCGCTGTGCAGCGAGCGAGGAATGGACTTAGACTGTGGATGCCTCTGCGAGGTGTGTGGTTATTTGCAAGCAGGGAATTCATTCTCTCAGTGCATATACCTACTATATGGCAGGCACTGTGCAGGGTACAGGGGATATAATGATGGCAGGAAAGGAAGTATCTCTGTCTATAAAAAAGAGGTACAGGAAGTGTCTCCCTCAGTCCCAAACCCCTTGCAGGTACAGCGTGATATGTGAAGGCTCCCCCAATCTGTCTGTTTCTGAGTACAGCTTTATAAGGGGTCTATTCTGCATTTCAGCTCTAGTTAGGAACAGTCCTCCAGGGGCCCAGCTTCTCTCCACAGGGTCTGGTTCCTAAGCAAAGGAAAGAGGAGTCAGTTGGCTTTTCGAATATTCTACAGAACTGAAAACAATGGATGGGTGGTTCTTTGTGGTTAAATGTGGACCCTCTTATTTGAGAGAAGACGCAGTAATCTATTTCCAGTCTCCCACACCCCCACAGTGGAGTAACCCGTGGGCTTTTCAGTGGTTAATGAGCGGATAATTTATATTTTATAAGGTAAACTCTGAGAGTTTCCTTTATGTAATGACAATACACTATCCACAGCTACCTTTGTGGAACCTAAAAACATCATTGCTTGGGGCCAGATGTAATGTGCAATAAATAATGTAGCACCAAAGCTCTCTGTTCTATTTACAGTAAGCTAGAATTCATCCCCATGGCCAATGCGAAGCAGCACTTAGCACCAAATATATCCGCATGTAACCTGATTCACACGGAAAGGCCTCCAACCGTTCCAAAGAGACTTCCAAAGTTCTGCTCTCAAGACTAGCACACCCTCTTTTTCCTCCTGGCTTTTTATACTCCAAATTAAATCAGTGTCTAAGGGGGTAGGTTTATCTGTATGTTTGCAAGCATTTCTCAACTCCTAAAAAGCTTCAGCTAGAAACTGTGGCTCCTCATTCCCTAGCTGTGATGTTAATGTTTCATGTCCAGAGAGCTTTCAAACTCTGCATGTCCCCACCCCAATAATGCAATCGCCAAAGGGGGTCCTTTAAGTCCACACAAATCAAGCTACAGAGGGCTCCCAGCTTGTACAAGGGGACCAAATGGGTTTTCCCTTCCATTCAAAACATTTAGTGAGCCTCTGCTACATTCAGGACATTGGAGGTCCAGTGGGTCGTGTACAGTGGGTACATTTGGTACAGTGGGTACAGTGGATAATACCAGAAAAGACACCGGTTGTCCCTGCTCTCATTCAGCTTACATTTTTAATGAAGAAAACAGCCATGTGCTGCAAATGTTGGTTTTGTTTAAGTTGTGGCTGGGCTTTTGGGGACTCACAGGGTGACGGCAAGCCTGGGGGCAGGGGACCTGGCTCAGTTGGGGAGGTCAGGAGAAGCTTCCCCGAGAAGGATGTGTCAGGAGAAGTTGAAATCAAAGAGAAAGGGAAGGACATTTCAAGTAGAGGGGTCTGCACTTGCAGAGGCCTCAGGCAGGGCCTCCGTGGGCACTGGAAGAAGAGTTTCCTCCTCTGGCAGAAGTCTCCTTCCAACCCATGATTTTGCTTCCACAGCCATGATCTTTTCTTGTTATAATGAAGAGATCTTGGAGTTTGGTACCTGTCTGTGTCGTGAGAAAACCATCTCTAAATCCCAGAGCAGGGAGTTTTTCACTCTCTAACGTTAGCAGTAACATGCACTCTGCTTTGGAGCATGAGGGGCAATTAGTAACAACTCAAGGCAAATATACCCCGGACCTCCCGATTCACAGCAAATGATAACAGTGTCTATTTCCTGGAAGGAGATGGAAGCAATAATGAGAAAAGCCCAATGAGTAATACTAACTCCAATTTGATCTTATTTTCA
The DNA here is from genome assembly GCA_004027185.1 of Glis glis. Lineage (NCBI taxonomy): Eukaryota > Metazoa > Chordata > Mammalia > Rodentia > Gliridae > Glis > Glis glis. Next base: position 4,541 of record PVJS01022578.1, read on the forward strand.
TCTATAATTGCTTTCCATTCTCTCAACAACCAGGTGCACGCACAGCATCACCCTCATTTGTACTTGAGGTTACTGGAGTTTAGATTAACTTACTCGCCCAGGTAACCCAGATGTTAAGGGGCAGGACTTAAAACCAAGTCATTGGCCCCAACTCTTGCATCTCCTCGAACCCAGGACAAATCCTGGAATTCCCATATTGCAGCTCTGGGGCATGGAGACAGCTGCCTAACATCCCTGCACCTCAGTGTTCTCCTCTGCAAAATGGACCTAATCATTACACTGCCACGGAGGCCAAGAGGGATGAGTCAATGGGCTAACATACATGATACACTTAGAACTGTGCCCAGCGTGGAGTGAAAGCCATACAAACACTGGGCCTGTGACTCACTCCCCTTGTCATTATTACTTGTCTCTAGAATGACTTGTGACTTGGTTTAATATTTTAATTTTTGTTAATGGCCTTTGACCTTTCTACCAGTTTATCCCAAAGCTATTGATGAGTAGATATGATCATCAAAAAGATATTCTGATAAATTTAGTCAACTAAAATAGGATTAATGGATCTTGAACTTCAAAAGGACCATCAGCCTTTAGGTTAAAGGGACTGCTCCATTTTTCAAGAAACTTGTAGCTACAACACAATACTTGCCTGCCTCCTCTCTCTCTCTCTCTCTCTCCAGCATGCATTGAGCACCAATTGTATACCAGGTCCTGATCCAGATATGGCAATGAAAATAGGAAAAAAATCCCTGTCTTCATAAGGCTTGCGTTCTAGGGAGAGAGAGAGAGAGAGAGAGGAAGGAAGGAAGGAAGGAAGGAAGGAAGGAAGGAAGGAAGGAAAGAAGGAAAAAAGGAAGGGTATATTACATGATAATAAGGGCTTTGGAGAGAAATAACTTAGGAAGAGCGAAGGGGAGTGCGGGGTGAGGTGCTTTAAATAAGATGACCAATGAAAACCTCTCCTGAGAAGGTGACATTTGTGCCAGGCCTGGAAGGGAGTCAGGGAGTGACCATGCAGCTTCTGGGTCGCAGCTTTCTGAGCAGACCATCGCATGTGCCTTCTAATGCTCCCATATCGATTTCTCTGAGGCAAGAACCATGCCTCATGCTTGATCAGTTCCTTCATTCATGGAGCCTTTCATGAGACTGGCTGTGTTCTGAGCCTGTCCTGTGTGCTGTGACTTCCCATGATGAGCCACCATCCTGTCAACCACTGGGGAGGCAAATAGTGGCTCCACCAGGGAACCGGGGAAGACAAGGAGAATATCCCAAATTCTAAGGGGAAGAGGAAGCAGGACCTCAGGCCTGGAGGAGAGCTTAAAGAAAGTGACTGTCACATGAGCCTCAATAAATGAAGGGAACTTTATCAGGAGGACATTCTAAGCACAGGGGGACAAGTCCAGGGGTGTCGTGTGGTGCTGGATCCAAGGACTCATGGTAGGAGGGAGGCTGGGAGGCAGGCAGGTTGAGAGCTCCCAGGGCCCTGCACCCCATCCTGGGGTGGGACCTTAACCAGGAGCTGCAGGGGCCATATGGAATTTGAGAGACAGTGGCATGTCACATTCGTTGGCTGGATGTTTATTTCCACAGTCGTGAGCTGAGGAAGGGACTGACTTTCTCCTAGTTCCAGACTGTGGGGCCCTCTGAGTTCGTGAGCATCTGCAAAGCCTGCTGCTTCTGGTCTATGCAGGAGGACTTTCACTCGTCCCAGGGCATGAGGTAAGAGGCCAGGAAGGGACTTGGTGATCAATAGGGTGGAAACATCATTGACCAAATACAGACCCTGACAGTTTATGGGTTCAAATTCAGACATATTGGCTTTGAAATTCTTCAGGGACACTGGCAAGGCAGTTACAGAGGGCTTTGGGTTTGGGTCAGGGACTCATGTCCACTAACAGCATTTACTGTGTGCCAGGCCTGTACCCAAATAGAGGCAGACAGGGCTGGCCTGGGTCCTCTCTTCAGCTCCATGACTCACAGAGAGCTGCCTTCCCACAGCTCGGAGACAGAGGTGGCTTGTCTTAAAAGTTCAGGCATTGTCTTCGTGGTAGCAGTTTGTAGAGCATTAGCCACATGCCACTCAGTCTTGAGGATTTGATATCAATGTTTACATTAAGATCTTCAAATGGTCTCAAAAGAGTAGATGCATATATAGTCCCATTGTATAGATAAGAAAAGCAAATCTCAGAAAGTTAATTAACTCTCCCAGGTCACCTAACTCATAGGAGAGCCAGGATTCACACCAGGTCACCTAACAGGCCCTGTACACTTAGACACCATATTTTACCCTTCAGAGATTTGTGGCTATTATCCTTGTGTTTTGGTTTTCTGGCAGCTATATTTAATTTAATCAATCTATTTATTTTTTTGTGGGTGGTACTAGTGATTGAATTCAGGAGCATTCTATCTCCGAGCTACACCCCCAGCCCTTTTCATTTTTTTATTTTGAAACAAGGGCTCCTTAGGTTGCTGAGAGTCTCCTTAAGTTGCTGAGGCTCTCCTTGAACCTGTGATCCTCCTGTCTCAGCCTCCCAAGTACTGGGATTATAGGCATGGGCCACCACACCCAGATCTCTGACCACTTTACTTAAAAGAAGGAGGTAGGGGCTGGAATGTGGCTCAGTGGTAGGTAGAACACTTGCCTAGCATGTGTGAAGCCCTGGGTTCAATCCCCAGCACTGCCAATAAATAAGTTAATTAAAAAAAAAAGAAGAAAAGAAGTCAGGTTTGGGAAATTTCAATTGTGTGAAAGTAAACTGTTGTTGGGGAAATAAGTCACTTTAGAAAATGCCTGAAGAACAGATACTACACTTAATCTTAGCCGAAAGGCAGAGAAGCTGGTGAGGATGTGGGGAAATAGGAACTCTTATCCACTGTTGGAGGGACTGCAAACTAGTACAGCTGCTAAAGAGATCAGTGTGGAGGGTTCTCAGAAGATTGGGAATGGACCCACCATGTGACCCAGCGATACCTCTCCTGGGCTTCTTTCCAAAGGAATTGAAGTCAGAATATTATAGTAATACATACCTATCCATGTTTACAGCAGCACAATTCACAATAGCCAAATTATGAAACCAACCTAGGTGTCCACCAACAGATGAATGGATCACCAAGCTGTGGTATATATACACCATGGAAATCTACTCAGCCATAAAGAACAAAATTATATCATTTGCAGGAAAATGGATGGAACTTGAGAATATTATGCTAAGTGATATTAGCCAGATGCAGAAAGTGAATAGTTGTATGTTTTCTCTCATATGTGGAAACTAGATGGAAATTGGGAAACAAAAGAGACCTCAGATAGAGGAGCAGAGACTCCAATGGAGCGGTAGAGGGGGTTTAGGGGAGGGAGGAGGGGGGATAGAGACATAAAGAAGGTGGCCGTTTAAATAATGCTATGTACATATATGAAATTATTAGTGCCAATCTCGATGGCATGTATGAGAAAGGGGAGGGAGGGGGTGGAATCTGGAGGGAAATGCACCAAGTGCTGTGTGCATGTCTACTCCTATCACTCTATGCTTCACTATGATCTATAATTACAATGCACCAATAAAAGTATAAGAAAGAAAGAAAGAAAGAAAGAAAGAAAGAAAGAAAGAAAGAAAGAAAGGGAAAGAAAGAAAGAGTTTGAAGAAAGCCTGGTCTTATTTCAAGTGCCCCCAGTAGCCAGATAAGGATCCAGGAACTATGTTTTGGGGGTCCCACAAGGCTCTCCCCGACACATGCTTTCAAGTCACTCAGTATTCTTGGAGCCTCAGTGGGCAACAGTGCTGCGTTGCGGATAAAGCAGTGGGCAAGACAGATGCCAGAGGGGTCTCAAGGTCTCCAGAGTGAGAAACCAAACATGGGGCCGCTGTACTGGCCCCAGATGAGCTCTTTTCCACCACCTTTTAAAATGAAAACCACAAGAGCGACTTGCCTTGATTGTGCTTGCAAGGCGAGACTCTGCTCCTTCCTGGATAGGCCTTGGGGGGGGGGGAATCACTCCCAGAATGGCCCGGGACTCTGCCAAGGAGGAGGCTGGGAGAGGACTCCCAGGGATGCAAAAGGGATGGAATTCTAAGTTGTTCCTGTTCTCTGTCATTCATAATCTAACGTTGCCATTGATCTTTATAGGTCACAAAGAAGGACAGAATCATTATCACCCCCATTCTGAGGGAGGAGAACAGTGGGGCCCACAGGTGTAAAAGGACACTGGTTATCAGCAACCCTGTGACTCAGGTGCACTTCCAAACCACTTCCCTTCCTAGGTGTCGGGCTTCTCTACTGCCACAGTCTCAGGACTGGGGGAAGGTCACCTCTTGGGATTTGTGGTCTTTAGTTTCTTTTTTGTGTGTGGTAATAGGGATTGAACCCAGAGGCATTCTACCTCTGAGCTACACTCCCAGCCCTATTTTTTTTAAACAGGGTCTCACTAAGTTGCAGAGGGCCTCCCTAGGTTGCTGAGGCTGGCCGTGAACCTGTGATCACCCTGTCTCAGCCTCCCAAGTACTGGGATTATAGGCATGGGCCAGGTGCCCTAAAGACAGATTGCCTTGCTACTAGGTTGATATTCTCTGGGTCAAGGATTTCCCTTAGCAGGAATCTCCAGGGTTAATTCAGATGCAAAGTAAGGAATGGGAGGGTCATTCATGGGTTGTCCCAGTGGGAACCTGGCTTACCCTGGAGATGCTATCACCAAACTAGAACTGGCCAGAGTCACTCCAGCCAAAATCTGTCATGGCCTAGTCCATGTGGGGCTGGGCCCACGGATCCCCTTAGACCTTGACCCCATCCTTCCTGTAACTCTGGGGAGTCACAGGATGGCTTTACCCAGAATGGCCCGCAGAGGCCTGGCCCTCAGCCACAGCCATGAGCCAATGTGCAGGCCTTCCATTTTCTTGCTTCCAGAGAGACAGTAGTCTTGCCTCACCCAGAGCCATGCTCCTGAGGACAAAGGGAAACAAGAGCTCTTATTTTTCCTTTGAAAAGAGCATATTTTTGTCTTTTTTTTTTTTTTTTTTTTTTTGCTAGTGTTCATGCTTGCTGAGATGGAAAATCTGGAAAAGCTGCAAAACTGTGTTATCCTCCAACCCACACCAGGAAAATCCTTGGGGAAACAGTGAGAGGGTGGACGGGGGCGTTGTTTCCTTCAGTGAGAGCTGGTTATAGCCTAAGAAATTTATCATTTAATGCTCTTTGCTAAAGATTTTGAACCCAAATATATGCCAGGAAAAGTCCTGGTGGTCAGATATGTTCCAGACAACAGGGTAAGCCCTCCTTCCTTGTCTCTGCTTATTCGCTGGCTGCTTCAGCCCAGAGGTGAGACTTCTCCATACACCCTCGGTGTGCCAACAAAGAAATGCCTATACAAGCTGGTTAAGAAATGCAGCTCAGAGCTCCCATAAACAGGAGCATCCCTGGGATGGAACTGTGCAGTGCATCCTTATAAAGTCCCCAAACCAGCTGTGAATTCCTCCAGGACTGGACTGTCCTTGCATTTGCACTTATACTCCAGTTTATTAGGAACGGGATCCTAATACTCAATGATGATTTCTTGAATAAAAATATAGTAAATAAGTTGTCACGTTAATGCTATATTTCATGCTGTTTTCTACCAGTACATTACATCGTTAAAATATGTGGTCCTTGAGCACCTAGGACACTTTAACATAGTACAGTTTATGGTCCACAAATACAATAGATCAATTATTTTTTCTCTCCCTTCCATATATGCATTCACTAGTCATTTATTTTGCTAATTATATGCCGCATACTGTGCTTTGTGCTGGGGACACAGTGATTAATTATCGCCTCCCAGTGCACATGTCTCGCCTGTCTCCACCCAAGAACTCCACGCTCAGTTGGAAAGAAAGAAAAACAGGCAAGTAATTGCAGTACCTAAGGCTAAGTGATTTGTATACACCCCCTCCACACGCATACACACACATACACATGCATGCACACTCACACTCATTGGTGCTGGGACTCTTGGTGGAATGATTCTCAGGCAATAGGATGCTCGAGTTGAATCCTGAAGGTTTATGCAGTGAGTTTTCTGGGAGCACTGCTGCAGGTCAGGTGAAGATCTGTGTATTTCCTTGCCCTCTAGACTGTAATTTCCTGGGAGAAACCAAATGTGATTGGTTCTTTGGTTTCTACTGACACCTTCCAGAAGCAGCCCTCTGAGTCAGCATGTTTTACTAGCACCATCTGGAATTTGAAGCCTCTTTCTACTGGTCCTTTGAACATTTTTTTTTTTTTTTTTTACTGGTGATTGAGTCCAGGGGCATTCTACCTCCTAGCTATACCCCCAGGCCTTTCTTTTTCTTTTTCGTTTTTTTTGCGATACTGGGGATCGAACCCAGGGGCATTCTACCTCTGAGCTACACCCCCCAGTTCTATTTTTTATTATTTATTTTGAAACAGGGTCTCACTAAGTTGTGGAGGGCCTCACTAAGTAGCTGAGGCTGGCCACCAATCCAGATCCTCTGGTCTCAGCCTCCCAAGTACTGGGATCACAAGCGTGCACCACCACGCCTGGCTCTTTCTTTTGTTTTGTTTTTGCTGTTGTGGTTTTGAAACAGGGTCTTACTAGGTTGCTGAGAGCCTTACTATGTTACTCAGGCTATCCTCGAACCTGTGATCCTCCTGTCTCAGCCACCCATGTACTGGGATTACAGGCACATGCCACCATGCCAGGGCTCTCAAAATGCTTTGAGTCTCAGTTTGTTCCTCTACCATTGGAGAGACTTGATATCATCTTCTATTGGTTATAATGAGAATCAAATGTTGTTATTTACATAAAGGGCGCAGCTTGAAGACTATAAAATTATTGGCATATGGCAGACAGTGCCTTGTCTCCTCCATCTCCCTGGTGATACAGTACATGCCTGAAGAGTAGATACCAAATTAGAGAGGGACAAGCTGGTGGCAGCACTGAGGATCTATGGTGCTAGGTCTCTGTCTTCTTAGAAAGTTCATGGAGCAGGAGATAAAAAGGCCAACTGTGAACTGGTAGCCAGGGCAGTGTGAGCTAAAGGTCAGCACTCAGTCCAAATCTTGTAGGAGTAGAGATGGGGAGACCAATGAAGGTGTGGAATTCCTTCCAGAGAAGTCGGATACACAGAGCGGGTGGGATTTTCATTTTATTCCCCATCTAAGGTCCCAGTCCTTACTTAGGCTCAGTGAAACCCTGCTCTCCTTGCCTTGTTCAGGTTTAGTAACACACATTCCATGATCAAACCTTCCCAAGGGACCCGTTATTCTATTGGCTCATCAATATTTCTGTTTGCATCACCCGCTTAATACTGAGTGTTGGGGCCAGCCCAGGCCCCACCCCAGGCAGAGCGAATCAGGAGTGGAGGGATGGGGTCCAGTCAGTTAAGATGAAGATTTTTCGAGGCCCTGTCCTTTACAAAGGTTATCGTGTTCTTGTCTGAATTTTAAACAAAAACTGAGCTGCAAAATAAAAGTGAGTTCTACAAAGTTGACTCTGTAAATGCTGTATAAAAGCGATCCCAGATTATTTTTAGAAAGATTTTCTTTCGTGTTGCTGGCTTCCCAATGCTTGGTCCAGCTGTTGAAGGATTTATGACTGAGGCCCATTTGGGATGGAGTTCCCAATGACAAAGATTTGGCTGTAACTGAAGTTTTTTTTCAGAACAACTGAGGTCAAGGGCAAAAGAGTAACACCATATGCAAACATCTCATCCGAAGGAGAGAACATGGCAGGGCCAGAATCGAGATGAGCCAGAGGCCAACTTAGAGGAGAACCAAGTAAGGCAGCCCCAAATTTCCACTGGCTAAATACTTCAAAGGATAGTAGCATCTTTCAGAGAAGGTATAACTTCTGTGTCCAAATAATTCACCTTTCAATGCGGGACACTTTTGAGAAAGGAGGTATTATTATTATTATTATTATTATTATTATTATTGCGGTACAGGGGATGGAACCCAGGGGCATTCTATCTCCGAACTACACCCCTATTTTTTATTCTTTATTTTGAAACAGGGTCTCACTAAGTTGTGGAGGGCCTCACTAAATAGCTGAGGCTGGCTGCCATTCTGGATCCTCCAGTCTCTGCCTCCCAAGTACTGGGATTACAAGCATGCGCCACCATGCCCAGCTCGAAAGGGGGTATTATTAGTAAATATAATATATGTATACAGAAAGAAATGAGGATATCTATCTACTGCACAGAGTGCCAGAGTTGAAGGTCATCTTATTGGCTCCTTGGAGTAGGATAAATAAGACACAAACACTTTTTTTTTTAATTTGGGAACACTCATTTATTTGGTACATGATTCATGTAGCTTTGTAAAAATTCAACAAAGAAAATCCACATCCCTTAGTCCAGCATTCAAAGTCTTCCACCCTCTGGCTGCAGCTTCTCTCTTCCCATACTCTTTGCACAAGCAAGACTAAACATTTAGCATCTTTTCTCCACACTCCCCTTTGCTCTCTTTAGATTCTGTTCATCCCTCAAGGTCCCATGCAGGGGCAGCTCTCCTACTCCCCTTCCCCTACCTCATGCCAGCAACACTTAGACATTTTTTTATCTTCTTTTAATAATAATTTATCTGAAATTTTATCTTATTCTACGAAAATCTAGATTTACACCCATTTGCCCTCTAAAATTTTTTGGTGCACATCCACCTTTTGAAAAGTGGTTTGTAAATTAAAATTATACACTAAGGCATGGTTTGTAATCAACTTGGTGCCAGGTAGCGCTATAATTCTTCTAGTATGCTGTTTGTAGCACATTCTGTTTGGCTTTCAGGACTTCCCCGCCCCCAAGAGACTCCTCCATCCCTTCCTCTGCAGTTGCTCCTTCAGACCCTGGGAGATGCCTACTGTCATCCTTTGCAGATCTCATGCCCTGAGTGGTATTTACTGAATGATATTTACTGAGTGGTCCGTCTTTCTCATTGGCAGGAGCTTTTGAAAGGTGGCCACTCAATCTGTTTAACCTCTGTCACCCCACCTCCTCTGGCTTAGAAAAGGCCCTGTCATTCAGTACATGGTCTAATGAATTAAATTCACGCTATCATTTGCATTCCAATTTTGCTTATAGAAAATGATAATTGGAAAGCCTCAATTATCTCTCTTTTTAGAAAACTAATTGTACATGTTTTGGGGGAGCAATGGAAGAGTTGGAAAGACAATAGCTCAATTTGGAAATAAATTTAGACGTGCTGTAAAATGAACGCCTTTTTTTGAAAAAAACAGTGAAAGTTCTCCACTTTTAAATTTAATAATATATAGTTGCCGACAAAGAGTGGTTAGAAATGTTAATTAAATCCAAATCTAGATACTCAATCAGATAGCTATTATGTAAGCTTAATTATTTAACTTTTTTGGTTATCTGATGCTGACTCATGTTCGCCATGAGGCGTCTTTCAAATCACAAGCTCTTCTGCCTGTCAAACTTTTCAATGCCTGGAGAAATTTCTATTTCATCTCCCTTCTCTTGTCAGACTCTTTGCGGTTTCCTCTGTCTTCCAATTAAGCGCTAACACGGATTCTTAGATAATTTGTTCAAATTCACAGGAACTCAATAATCTAGGAAGGAATTTTAATGACAAGGGAATTCAATCCTCCTTTTCTTCCTTTCATCCCAGAACATGAAGATTCACAGAGGTTTCTGGGAACCATGGGTGTGCTCACTTGATGCTCCCTGGAGAGCTGGTACCTGACCACAGAAGCTGGGAGAGAAGAGAACAGAGATCTCCTGGTAGTTCAAAGTTCAGAATGGAGCAGCTCTTGGGCAAGTTTAGAGATACACTTGTGCAGTCTCCTATGTAGAGGGAGGAGACATGACCTCTGCAAGAAATGCTGCTGTCCAGGCTCATGCAGGGCTCCGGGGCAGGGTCCACTGATCTCCTCAACCACCTGCTGCTTCAGAAGCTACACAGTTGGAGGAGGTCATGGAATAGTCCAACCAGACAGTTTCAGGTGGGCAGGGCTGTAATATTAGTGTAATATTAGGCATCTTACTTTGATATCTCCTTTTTTTTTTTTTGCAGTACTGGGGATTGAACCCAGGGGCATTTTACCTCCGAGGTACACCCCCAGCACTATTTTTTATTCTTTATTTTGAAACAGGGTCTCACTAAGTTGCAGAGGACCTCACTATGTAGCTGAGGCTGGTCATGAACCTAAGATCCTCCTGTCTCAGCCTCCCAAGTATTGGGATTACAAACATGTGCCACCAAGCCCAGCTTACTTTGACATCTCTGAACTTTCCTTTCTCCATTTTTTCATTGTGCCTAGAATCCCCTGTCTGGAACAGTGATGGATGATCTAGATAAGGCACAGATTATAACCCAAAGTTTAAGAGGAATCAGGTTGAAAAACAGCAATGCTGAGAGCTTGCTGTGCCTCCAGCCCTCGTGCAACCGACAACTTAGCATTTTTCATAAAGATGTTTTTTACTCTTTTGTTTTTTAATGTGGTACTAGGGATTGAAACCAGGAGTGTTATAACTCTGAGCTACATCCCAATCCACCCCCCCTTTTAATTTTTTTTACTTTGAAACAGGGTCTAGTTGAGTTGTTAAGGGTCTTGCTAAGTTGCTGAGGCTAGCTTTGAATCTCTGATTTTCCTGTCTCGGCCTCCCAAGTACTGGAACTGCAGGCATATGACTATACCAGGAAACATGTTTTACTCTTAAGCAGCCAACTAGCAAAACGAATGGTTGAAAGAAAGTGCTTTCGTTTAAATCGTTCTAAATAGAGTTGGCCTGAGAGAAGCAAACAGTGCTACTCATCCACCTGTCCCTGACGGTTGGCCAAGGTTCTTCAGGTAGAGGAATATTTAGAGAAATCCAGGTGGTAACAGACATGACCTTGGCTATGAATTGAGAAGTCTGTTGGAGGCATTTCTAAGCAAAACCAGAAAAAGTTGCTTAGATAAAACCAAACATATACCTTCTTAAACTTACTACCATTTTCCCAACCAATCATATTGTTTTATAAACACAGATAACAATTTAAATTTTTTAAAGTAGTGGAATGAATACGAGATAACTTTTATTTGGCATTTACTATAAGTGCAGCTGTCAGTTCTTTATATGGGTATGAATCCTTTCAATAACCCTTGACAAAATGTTTCTTTCCCACTTTATAAATGAAGAATTTGAGGTGAAATGAGATTAAGTAACTGTCCCAGAATGGAGAGAGGGATCGCCATAACTGGGGCTCAGACTCAGATCTAAGTTTTCTCAAACACGACCTACTGCACTTAAGGGAACAGGTAAAATTAAATAAAAAAATATAAGCAAAATAGCAAGAATGCCTCTCAGAGAGCACACAAGCTCATCCAGGGTTGCAAAGGCATCACAGAATCGGGGGATATCAGAATCAGAAAAACAGTGAAATGTTTATCCTTTAGTAGTATTGGAATCTTTTGGAAATGGTAACATCCCTTTTCATGCTAAATATTATGCAAAATACCAAGAGGATCAAATAAACAAATATAAATAAATCAATCAATAAATAAACCAACAAACCCAGGAATACCTTCTAGAGACCCTCCTTTGTAAACCACTGATGGATGGATCAAATCTAGTCTTCATGGCTTGATCATTAGAAAACTGAGCCCCAGACAGATCCTGTGGTTCTAAGGAGGCAAAATATCATACTCAATGGTGAAAGACCCAATGCTTTCCTCTTAAGATTGGTGTCTAAAAATTCTAGGACTTGAATATTCTTACCATTTATACTTAAGTACTAGAATTATAGACTCTGTGGTAAGGCAAAGGAAAAAATACAAGGCAAACAAATTGGAAGAGAAAAAATTATCTGTATTTGCAAATGACATGTTTTCCTATATAGAAATCCCAAAGAGTCTTAAAAGAAATAAATAAGGAAAAATAATTTAAAAAAACTTCTGGAACTAATAAGTGATTTCAGCACTGTCACAGGATATAAGATCAACAGGTAAAATCATGTTTACATACACTAACAATAAAAATGTGAAAACCAAATTGAAAAAACCCATCCTAAGATAACGTAAAATATCATATTATTGAAGGTTCTTTTCTTCACTTATATAAGATTCTTGAAAAGACAATATTTTTAAAATAGAGACTAGATTAGTGGGCCAGATTAGTGGATAAAGGAGGGGATGTGGTGAGTAGAATGTGGATGTGGCTATAAAGGGGCAGTAAAGGATCCTGAGAAGATGGAAGTGTTCTGGATCTAGACTTTATCAGCATTAATATTCTGGTTGGGATATCGTTCTATTGTTTTTCAAGATGGTACCATTAAAAAGGGTCTAGTTGAGTTGTTGAGGGAAATGGGGGAAAACTGGGTAGGGTTCCATGAGATCTCTCTGCGTTATTTCTTATAACTGCATGTGACTCTATCTTATCTCAAATTAAAAAGCTGAATTAAAAATATAATGTATGAATATGATATCAAATTGTACAATACAAATATTGTTACTGTTTTTACTATCACTGTTACTAGTGAAATTAATGTTAAAGAGAAAGATTGTAGTGAGTAAACATTAACAAAAAAATGAGAAAGAACTAAAAATCCAAACACCCTCACCCAGCCTTAGGATAATATTTTTCCAGTCTGGGTTGGAGATGGAGGGGTTTTGGCTGTGGTGGTTGGCTGGGGTCTCCTGAGCTTTCCTGAAGACATTCTGGGTAATACTTAGTTCATGGGGAGACAGGCTGCTGAGAGTAGGCTAAGGGTACCCTTGCTTTGGGACAGGACAGAGGACCTGGGAACAGGAAGTGTTAAAAAGACCATCTGTTTTGTATAAAGAACAAAAACAGGGAAGGTTAATAGGATATAAGGGTCACAATGATCATGCAAGAACTATGGAAATAAAAACAAAACTTCAGACCTTTCTGTGGGCTGCATTCTGAGGACGACCTGTGTAAACAAGGATGGCGGGAGGGGAACAGACAAGTGGCACCAGGAGATTAGAGGCCACCGGCTCAAGGTAATGATTCAAATTAAGAATTGAAATTGGGCAAAAGACACTGGGTCCCCAAGACTCAATTCTGACCAATCATAAAAGAGCCGATGGGGAACCTCAATAAAGCATAAAAGCTCATCTCCCAAGAACTTCAATAGTTACTCTCTTTTGGGGATGCCTCCCCCAGATGGGGGAAGCTATTTTTGATTTCTATCTTACCTTGGCTTACAAATAAACTTTTCCTATTTCTATACCCTTCATTAATACTTGAACTTCATTCATTGAAATCCACTGGACAAGAACCCAATAAGAGGAGATACCCCACATCATTTTGGCACCTGAGATGGGACAAAGAAGGAAGATGACCGGAGAAGAAACAATTTGGTTCCACTTGTTTAAGCCACACAAGGAATGCTGAACATTCCCCAGGCATTTCTTGTCAGAAGGAAGGAAGGTGTGAATTAAAGATGCACACATGTAAATGGACAGCAAGAATCAGCTAGATGATCTCAGATCATATGAAGCCAGGGGATGTGGGCTTCTTCAAGACAATAAGGAAACATGGCTGCTAAATGGGGAATGTCTGTAGGAAATGTCATTCCACTCTGGTTATGGTATGGAGAAGCACAAGGGGTGGACTGGGTCATGGGCCTTGGATTGCTGTGGAATCCAGTAGAAGATGAAAGGGACCTGTAGGATGTAGGGGTGGGAGGTTCCTATTTCAGGATAATGAGGCTTGGTTTTTACATTTGTTCATCAATAAATAGAAAAGAAAGTTGATCTCTCTCATGTTGGAGAGATCTTGCAATGTAGGAGGAGGGATTCGAGAGAAATCAATTGAACTCACAAAATTAAAAAAAATTAGAAAGGGGGGGTAATCAAGGATTGGGAACCAGCATTCAGAGGCCAGGATAACCCCAGACAGGAAAAGTGATGTGTCTTCCTTTGAGAGATGGGGGATGTATGAACCATGAAAAACAGTCCAGAGGGAAATTGAGGGTTGCAGAAGAGAACGCCAAGGAAGATTGAGAACAGGACAAAAATTCTGATTCATTCTCTCTTCTGGTGGTAGACTCCAGCTCCTTCAGAAGTTTTCTAGAATGTTCCAGTCTGAGATGCTCCTCTCAAAGGAAAAAAAGAAAATTCACAAGAGAAATGGTGAATTTCTCTTCAGTGAACTAAGATTATTCTTTCTTGTGTGCGTGTAAACTAGTTTACAGCGTGTGCCATTAAGAGAGTCAATGCCCTTTCTCACATTTCCCTAACATTTGCTTAGCTGGATGATTCTCCAGGGAGTGAATTATTTCATGATGGATTTGACAGAGCCAGCATTAATTCAGAAAAGCCTCTTTTCTCACCTGCCTGATCTTTTTCTAGTTCATAAACTCATATCACATAGAAGCTAGAACTCAAGTTCGCTGCTGATGAAGAAAATGTAGACTAAGATAGGAGAGCCACACCCAAAGTCACAAACGAAGTCAATGGGGCTAGAAATCAGAAGTTCCTGGCTACTGTTCTAATTCTCTTTTATAACTTCTTGAATGAGAAAAAATTGTTTGTAAATGACTTGAATTTACTGCAGCCACTCCCAGATCCTGGTTGCAGACACTCCTCAGTGAAAACAATCTGAGAAGGACACCCTCCAGGGGCTCCTGGGCTCTGGAGGAAATTAGAGCTAAGGGGGTCAGAGTTGGCAGAGGCCACTGAGGGACAGCATTCAAGAAATGGGACAGCCTTGTTAGATTAGAAAACCCAGCTGATGAGTATAGCTTGGGGAAAAGACCTGAGAGCAGGAACCAAGAAAGCAGGGGTGAATGGAAGGGAGGAGTGGCTGGGAATGGGAAGGGGAGGCAGGTTCATAGAGGGCAGAGATTTTGAATGGCATGGGGGTCCTGACTCCTCTTCCAAACCATGTAGAATTGAGTCTAAGTATTAGGTGCCTGCAGTTGACCAAGTTTGTTAATGGTAGAAGGGGATAGACAGCCTGAGTGTGTGTGTGTGTGTGTGTGTGTGTGTGTGTGTGTGTGTGTGTGTGTGTGGTTGGTACTGGGGATTAAACCCAGAGGTGTTCTATCTCTCAGCTACACCCCAAGCCCTATTTTATTTAGTTTTTTTATTTTGAAACAGGGTCTCACTAAGTTGCTGAGGGCCTCCCTAAGTTGCTGAGGCTAGTCCCAAACCTGCCATCCTCTTGTCTCAGCCTCCCAAGTACTATGATTACAGGCATCAGCCACCAGAATCAGGCTGACAGCCTGATTCAGTTAGGCATCAATTATTTGATTCTCTTGTCCTGAGGTCCTCATGCCACATTTGGAGGTGATGTGAATCAACCTTGAACATTCTGGTCTTAGGAGACTGGACTGACCTCAGCCAGACACGCCCAACAGAGTGTCCTTAGCTATTTCCCTTCCTCTCTCTGGTGGAAGAAATGAAGGCCTTCAGTTGGTCCCTCTGGACCAATGAGTCTCTGGCATGCTCTGACTGTACCTGGACAAGGTGCTCGGGTAAGCATAGGTGGGGAATTCCAGGAATCCCACCTCCTCTCTCTCACAAGCACCCAAATACTGCAGCAACCCTCAAGATGAGAACCAGGTGCCACAAAAGGTTCCCTATCCTCTCCCTTTGGTGTTTGCTTGGGGACACAGAGGGTCATCCATGCCTTCCATAGCTGCTGGAAGGACACATCTCACTTCCTCGTGCTCAGTGTACCCCAGCATCCTGCAGAAGGAGTGGCCAGTACCTGTGCTCAGCTGCAGTCTGATTAGCTCAGGATGCCCTGGTCTTGACATCATGCCCTAGGGAGTGACCTCTAAGGTCTCCCAGAGAAGGGAACAATAACATAACCAGAACAATTATACTGCAGGGCACAAAAATATAAGGAATTGGGCCTCAGCCTGGAAGAGAGAGGAGGTACTGAGCACAAGAGCTATCTGAACACATCAAACCAGGGACCCAGCACCCACACAAGCATATCTTTAGGAAACTTTCCAGCTTACCCTACCATGGTCCTCTGCCCGGCCACATAGCCTTATTCTAAGAAGACTAACAGAGATTTTGAGCTTATGCCATATCTTTATATTATAAAATCTTATAATTTCAAATTGTTCAGTCTCTTCTATAAGACACATTTCTAATCATTTAACATGACTAAACAAAGGCTTTAAAAGAGATGACTTATAGAGACTCAAGTCACCACGAGGCTTCTAGAAATACATTCTATCCTGGCTCTTTTGGCTCAGTGGTTCTGGGAAAGTTGCTTTTCCTTTCTAGGCTTCAACTCCCACATTAATGGATTAATTTTATCTTTCATTTCTTCATTTATTCATTATACTTCTGCAGAGTGTCACCGATGTGTCAGGTACTGGGAAAATGAAATGAGTGCCTTCAGGGACACACTGTAGTCATCACTTATTCCTTGGGAGGCGCTGACTGCAAGCTGGTGAGAATCATTTCCCTAATGCAAAAAGTGGGTCATGCAAGTATGCTGTTTTGGGTCCACATGTCATCAGAAGGCCCTGAAATTCAAAGATTTGTCTCAAGAAGGGGCTGGGTTCAGTCCTGGCTCTGACTTCTAATAACCCAAGACCTGCTTGCCTCTCTCTTAATGGGAGATGATGCTGGCCTACCTATAGAGAGGATGACAGCCTACCTACTGGAGATGAAACCAGTCTATTGATTTCTCAGGCTGGAAATCAATGACATTGTGGAGGTGGAAGTATTTCGTAGACTGCAAAGTGATGCCAAATGCATGGGGCTATTTATATAGGAAAAAAATCTGCCTATGGTAACAAAAAATTGATACCTAGAAAACGAATCTTTCCCTGATTGTTGAGGTTCAGAATGGTCCTGGGTTTTCTATCTCATTCAATTTTTAGTTGAGTGGTATTTTTAATGTGTCCATTGGACTTTGGACACACCATTGGCTTCAGACAAGGTAGCTTTAGAGATGAGCTACAACATACATTCCAGGTTCCAGATATATCCTAGAAATGTTCCTAAAGGTAGTAGTTGGGAGTCTTGATGAAAGAGCTCCTAGAAATAAACTATGTCAGCCCCTCCATTTACTGCTGAAGAAATGGACTTGAAGACAGTTCATGATTTTCTCTGTATCATAAAGGAAGTTGGAGCAAAGGCCAAAACTTAATTCATTTCTGTTTTAGACAACTGGCAACTCTTGGGTCTTCTGGCTCTAATTCAATATTTGCTTGATTATTCCACGTTTCCTTACTGCACAGAGTTTCCTGTGATTCGTTACTCTGGACTAGAACTAAGAATGGACCATCTAATGCTTTGCTCTTTCAAGTAAATATTTATGTTTATATCTACTAGTGCTAAAAATTTGGAATGGCACATTGGGAAGTCAGCTCCTTGTTATGGGATTAATTCGAGAAATTGGATTATGTCAGATGGGAGTTGGTGTTGCTGAGATGTTTGCTGTGACCCATTCTAACATTTCTGAGTCATAATAGTTCATTCTAAAGTCAATAGCCTTAAAGGATGATTTAAGCACAGGAAGAAAAAAATGAACACACAAGTGCTCATGTGTTTTCATGTGAAGGTGATCCACGTTTGCATTGGTACAGTATTGACTGATTGTCTAAATTTAAACTAGTTTCTTAACATCTCAGGTTTCTATTCAACAATGCCCTAGAGCAAGGTATGAGTTTCTAGTGGCTGCTGTAACAAATTATCACACATGTGGTGGTGGCTTAAACCAACAGAAATGTATTCTCTCTCAGCTCTGGAAGCTGAAAGTCTGAAATCCAGTGGTAGCATCCTTCCTCTGAGAGCTGTAGAGAATGAGCTATTCCTTTTCTCTTTTAGCTCCTGATGACTGACCTGCATTCCTCAGCCTGTGACCCCATCATTCCAATCTCTGCCACCATCATTACATTGATATTTCCTCTGTGTGCCTGCTATGAGGACATTTTATTAAACCAAAGACACACCTAGATAAGCTGGGATGAACTCCTCATTTCACGATCCTTAACTTAATTACATCGTCAAGAACTCTTCTTCAAATGAGGTGACATTCACAGTTTACAAAGATGAGGACATGGGTATACCTTCTTAGGTTCCACCATTCAACTCACTGCAGAGAGCGTGCCTATTATATGTGAGCCTCATTCCCATCTGCCTGTGCAGAGATAGGGATCAGCAGATATAGGTGGTCTTCCACCCAGGCATTTAGGGAAAAATCTAGTAGCCTACTTTTCTTTAAAGTTGATTTTCTGCCTAAGTAACTTGGTGAATGTTGAACCTAAAAGCAACTGCCATTTACTGTGCACCTGCTGTGAAGCTGTAAATGTATGCGCTTTGCCTGGCTTAATCCTCACAGCTGTGAAACTGGAAACTGAGGCTAAATCCCTGGTGGGAACGCAGCCCGTGATTGGCAGAGTCTGGCATCAATCACAGGCCAGCCCGATTGCTCTCTGGATGCACCACTATGCTGTCTCTCCCACTTAAAGACCTAACTGGCTGATCAGACCTAATGTTCAGCTAATCCAGGCTCCCTGGGAGGTGTTCGTTGCTGAAAGCAACATGTGGGAAGTTATTGCCTGCCTTTTCCTTCTGATTTCTAGACCAACCCATCCTAGATGAGCAAAAGTCTTCTGACAGTATTCTCAGCTCCCCCCCCACCGAAACATGCATGTGTTTTCTAGCTTCTGCAAAGCCACCTTACATATGATATGACTAGACTACAAATTAAATTTTTAATAAACAAGTTTTTTGAAAGAGTGCACATCATGCATTATGGAACACTTGCCGGTCACTTAGCTCTTCTTGTTTAGAAACATGGAGCTCCATGATTAAATGTCTCTTCTGTGAATGTGTGGGCTTTTTAGAAGCACGCTCCAGTGAGATTTCCTGAAGTGTTGGGAGGCAATTCTAAGAAAGCAGCAGCCTGTGCTATGTGCAGCTCAATGAACTGAGTCGATGGAAAAAACAATTCAGATGTCTGCTGGTTCCAAGGCCGGGGATAATTTACATCTGATGATCCTTTTCTGTTTTGGTAAATCTCCTTCGGGTTTTCTCAGTGGGGCCATAGTGGACTGTTACAGGAGTTCCCTGTGAAGATGAGAAGGGAGTGCGGCTTTGGACTGGAAGCCAATCTTTCTGCATTCCTCTCGACCTGGTCAGGGAAAGCTATTCTTAATTAAGGGAAAAACAGTTTGGCTTGGCTCTGCCTTGGTATGGGCAATTTTGAATGGTTCTACTGGGATCTGAGGATTTAGGGATGGAGCCTACTGAAAGAGGAGACCAGGAAACCAGTCATTAGGAGATACTGTTGAAGGGCATGATGGTGGTCTTCAAATATCCAAGTTCAGGCATCTGAAGACCTGGTCTTGATCTGCCTTGCCCTTAGCCAACATCCTTTGCCTTTTCTCAAACCCACAACCTCTTGCATGCTAGGCAAGCCCCTGACCCCTGAGCTACATCTCTATCCCTTGGTAGGGGTTCCTTCGTGAGGAGGTTCAGTCTCCTTCCTGGGGGCTGGACTCCTGAAGGTTGAATTCTCCTCCAGGGCTACAGGTGTTGCTGGTTCTTAGTCATTGGTCCTTCTTTTCTCTTCAGACTGAGGTTTTCCCAGTCCTACTTTGTGGTCTGCTATTCCCTGCTGTATCCCTAAACCTTGGGCAATCTCTTTAAATATTCTTGGTGAGGCTTATCATGTGAAACCATAATCAATTACCAATGGTTGCATTTGCTCTGTCCGATGAAGGGGGTATTTTAGTCTCTAAGAAGTTGAACCGTAGCATTATTTGGTAACACAGGGCATTACCTCTTTCTGCCATAAAATGTTATACTGTAAATATCCTTTTGCCATCTTGCACACTAGGAATTAAAACCCCTAAATCAGTGGAACAAACATAAAAAGGTGTGTCTTCTTTATTTGACATGTAATGAATATACCTTAGATACAATTTAATTTGATGCATTTCCTGCAATTCTAGATTTTTATTAGTTTGTCATGATGGTTAATATTTGACAAGGTCTGGTACATGAAAGCATTTTTTAAGCCATGGTTAGGCTAGGCGAGGGTGCATAGTCAGCTGAAGAGGAAGTTTAGGATCCAGAGAAGAACAGATGTGTCAGAACTATGCAGTCGGTGACACTGTGGAGACAGGGTCATCAAAGGTGTCACCTGATAACTGACGTATGTAATGATGAACTCATGCTGTTCAGCCATGTGGTGATGTCTGAAGCAAAAGTTGGGAAATGTTGAATGATTCAGGAGGTGTTTATAGAACTGTTGTTTTAATTCCTTAAATGTGTTTTATTAATTTTTGAATATTCACTTTAGTCCTAATCAGGATAAAAATCAGGTTTTGGAAAATTTTCATAGGTGAAATGGTTTCTTCTAAGTATGGCACAGTGGCACATGTCTATAATTCCAATACTTGGGAGGCTGAGACAGGAGGATCTCAGGTTT
This sequence comes from Glis glis, assembly GCA_004027185.1. Classification (NCBI taxonomy): domain Eukaryota; kingdom Metazoa; phylum Chordata; class Mammalia; order Rodentia; family Gliridae; genus Glis; species Glis glis. Next base: position 24,898 of record PVJS01022578.1, read on the forward strand.
GAGGCTAGCCTCTACAACATAGCAAAGCCCTGTTTCAAAATAGAAAAAGGGCTAGGGGTAGAGCTCAGTGGTAGAACTCCCTTGAGTTCAATCCCCAGTACCACACACATATACACACACATAAAAAAAAAGGAGGAAAGAAAAGGAAAAAGGAAAAGAAAAGAAAGTTAATTCTTTAAGTGATTAGTTGGTGTTCACTATGATTCTACAAAGCCAAACACTCTGCTATTTAAATAAATAGTTTCTGTTTCCTGAACATGGAATCAGAGGATATAGTGTTAATTCTCAATTAGCTTCAATCAAAAGAATATACATTTCCCATCATGCAAAGTTAACATGCAAAGCAGGACATTTTTTATGTTGGTACATGTTAATTATTATACAGAATGGTGAAATTCATTATGGATAATTTGTACATACCTAAAAACATGATTTCATCAATTCTGATGACTCTTCCTCCCAGATTTTACTCTAACTCTCTGCTTGAACCCTTTGCCTCAGCCATTTTTGCAGCCATCTGATCCCCCTCGCCAGCTCTGGGAAACTTCTCCTAGTTCCTTCTTTTCTTCCTTCCCCATCTGCATGACAGGCTGAGGCGCCTTCTGGCACTAAGGATTTATTTTGTGCCTGAATGCCTGAAGGTAAAACTTTGAAAAAGTAATGCCTATGTGAGGAAGAAACTCCGACGCTGCCAGGCACAGCTGGGTTCGCTTTGCTGCAGGTATCTGAGGTGAGTGCGTGATAGAGGAGCCAGGCAGCTGCGTCTGAAGCCTTGGCCATTTCTTCCTCTCTGTCTTGTCAGCGCCCACTCTGTCAGTTTCCATGGAGTGACAGGGATGGGGTGACTTGAAGCAAGTTCAGCTGAGAGTGTGCAAGGCTGCTGGGAGACGTGTGTGCCTGACAGGAGTGAGCCAGGTAGCCCCGAGGGCTCCCTCTCCTCTTGGGCACCTATCAGGTGGTTTAAAAGATGCTCTGGGTTTGGAGCCTCTCTCTAGTTAGCAAACACTCTTTCCTCATTGTTTCGGGTCTATTAGAGGGAGCTTCAAAGCTGTGGGAGGGATAAAGCACATCTGTGACTTTGATGAATGTGATGTTCCGAACTCTGCTATAAATTTGCTCCAGAGAGTTTGGGCTGGTCATTGTTTTTTTGTTTCTGGACACATACAGCCTTATGAGTGCCAGCATTTAAAAAAAAATAAATGAACAAACAAGCAACAGCTCACAACCATCATCTGATGAATGAGCAGTCCCGAGAGGCAGGTATTGAAACACACCTATTGGTGGCACAATGGAGCTCCTGGTTGAGGACAGATCACCCAGCAAGAAGGAGAAGAGTGCGGCTTCCCTCAGCCTTTGCTGTGCTCTGGCTGCCTCCCTGGCAGCTAAATCAGCCAGGCCAGAACCTGGTGTTAAGCCCGGCCTCCCTTCTCATGGAGAGGTCCTGGTGGGGTGTGGTGTGGTGTCATTTGACACAAAGGCTTCTTTCACCAGCTGTCCCTACTGAGGACCACCCAGAACACAGCTGGTTGCAGCCACAGCTGGACACATTTAGGTCAGATCTGCAGAAGAATTTCCTGGCAGGGTGGCTAGACAATGGATGAGTTCCTGAGCTAAGTTGCAATTTTCATCTTCGGACGATCTGAAAATCAGAGCAATTTGGTTCTGCCTGTACATAGCAGAAGCATTAACTGTGCATCTTGTCCTATCTCCTTTACAACACAAAGACCCACGAGGCCCAGGAGACCCCAAAATGATCCTTCCTGACATTCCCCACCCTGTTCCAACAAAACAAAGCACAGAAGAGGTTGCCTGGAAAACTTGAGAGAGGCAGTTTGTCTACAAATTTTGTTTTATCCACACTCTTGTTGTATATTCAATGCGGTCTGGATGCCAGGGGCAGGACATGAAATGAGACAGAGTCCTGTCTGCAAGGAGATTTGATTCTAGTGAGAGGAGACAAACCCAGACATGAATAAGGTGCAATCATGTTCTAAGATGCAATAAGATAACTCAATAGAGAGAAACCTGGGAAAGCGTTAGTAAGCATGTTCCAGAAAGGTCTCTCTGAAGAAGTGAGGTTTGAGCCATGACCTGCAGATGGAAGAGAGTATCCCAGGGGACATAGAGGGAATGAGAGGAAGGGACACTACACACGGTGGCTGCAGCCAGGCACTCCAGTAGTGTGTATTCCTCTTCCTAGCTGACTGTACCTCCCTGAGCTTGGCTCTCGTCACCTGGAAAATGGAGACTGTATTAGTATCTCACCACAGCTTGTTGGGAAGGTTAAGTGAGAAAAGGGGGTGCATCTGCCTGGCACATTGCTGACACCCATTCTCCCTCCTGCAGCGTTTGTACCTGCAGGTGTTTGAGAGAATGAACTGAATAGAACCCTGCGCAATCTGGAGTCCAGAGTTAATGGAAACCAAATGTCGAGTCCATCAGACCTTGAATTCAGAGCAGCCCTGACTAGCAGGGATGTGCTCAGCAAGCCAGTCCTCCTCTTTCAGTCTTGCTTTTCCCATCTTTATTTATTTATTCGTATTGAGGGATGAACCCAGGGGCGTTCTACCTCCAAGGTACACCCCCAGCCCTTTTTATTTTATTTTTGAAACAGGGTCTCAAAAACAAGGGTCTCCAAGTTGCTGAGGCTGACCTTGAACCTGCAATCCTCCTGTCCTCCAAGTATTGGGATTCCAGGTGTGCACGACCATGCCTGCCTCCTCATCTTTAAGATGTAGGTAAAGTTACATTTTCTTCTGAGAGTTGCTGAGAGGAATACATTTATTTATGCTACGAATACTTACTAAATGCTTACTCTCTGCCAGGATCGGTTTTATGAATTCTAGGGATTCACAGGGAACCAAGAAGACGATGCCCCATTCTCCTAGGGCTTCCAGTCTAATGTGGGGTAAGAGACAAAGACGTACATCCCGAGGAAACCTTTGTGAATATTGCTCCCATGGCGAGCCCAGGTAACCATGGCTGTCTCAGGTCAGCAGAGGTTGCTCAGCGGTGGGAGTGAGTCCCGGGCACTGTGGCGGAAGCAGCAATGGTCTCTGACACTTAGGGTCCATTCTCTGGACAGTGCTATCCACTTGTAGTTGCAACCACATTTAATCCTGTCCGGATCCCTGAGAGGGAAACATGCTCACCTTCATTTATAAATGAAGCAGCTGATCTTGCAGTTCTAAGCAGAAGCATAGTAACTCCAGATTTAGAGTTTGCCGTCAGTATCCTGGACTGGGAGTAAGGGTCAGCATGATGGATCCCTGCCTAGAGTGATCGGGGCAATGTGGTGGCTTGAGCCCTTGAGCGAACATGAAGTCCATTCATTAGAATCCAGAATATGTTCACTGGTGCAGTGGTGCACGCCTGTAATCCCAGCTGAGAGTCTGAGACAGGAAGATTGCAGGTTAGAGACCAGCCTCAGCAACTTGGTAAGACCTTGTTTCAAAATAGAAAATAGGGTTGGGGGTATAGCTCAGAGGTTGAATGCCCCTGGGTTCAATCCCCAGTACAAAAAAAAAAAATAATTTGGAGTATGTCAAGCTGTCGGGCAGAATTGGCAGCAAGGGATCCAGGCCTTGGATGAATGACCAAAGAGTGTAACCCATCCCCAGATGGGGGTGAGGCTTAGTGCCTGCGGCTGTGTTGGGTGGTGGTGATGGTGTTGCCGCCATGGGGTGGAGCATCACGGTCTCCCTTCAAAACAGAACCTGCTGCTGTGCGCTCAGGCATGCCCAGGCTCTACTCCACCTCTCAGGTCAAGCTGAGCTCTTTCTAGGAAGCCCCCAAGCAGTGACCAGACATGACAATCGTACAGGATTTGGCCACGTCCTCCACATGGGACGCCTTCCTCTGGAGCTCCTTGTTAGATTGTCAGGAAGGGTCAGACCCACACTGTCATCTCCATCTCTCCCTGTCTGGGACTGCTCATGACCCTCCACCCTTCCTTTTACCGGTGCCAGGTCTGCAGCATGGTTTGAAAGCTCTGTGTACCCAGTAGGGTGTCCTCTCCTCTTAGCTTGTACAAGCTGCACCCCATAATTCTCTTGCATTCCTTACTTCATCTCAGGGGCAGCTTTGTGGGGCCCCTGCTGACACAGGTGGGGACAATGCAGGTCACAATGGATACCTGTTCCTGCTGTGAGGTCCCTGGATGAGCCGTGGGATCAATGTCATTATGTGTCCATCATGAGACAGCAAGAGCCAACTGGAAGCTTTCTAAATCTCCAGTATGGCTCTCAGGACCCTGTGTGTCTCCTTAATGTTCTGAGTCAAATGACTCCCCCACCCCTACTTTTTTCGTTTTTAGAATCAGAATGATTTTAGTCACACCTCATCCCAGTGTGTGGGAATCTCATGTGTTCAATATTACAGAGCTGTGGAGTCAGGCCATTCATGAAGTTGTTCATATATTTGCCATTAAGAACACAGTGTTGAGCTGGATGTGGTGGTGCACTCTTGTAATCCCAGTACTTGGGAGGCTGAGACAGGAGGATCACAGGTTCGTGGCCAGCCTCAAGTGAGGCCCTCCGCAACTTAGTGAGACCCTGTTTCAAAATAAAAAAAAAATAGGACTGGGGGTGCAGCTCAGAGTTAGAAAGCTCCTGGGTTCAATTCCCAGTACTAAAAAAACAAAACAAAAACACAGTGTCGCTAGGTGTGATGGTGCATGCCTGGAATCCCAGTTACTCGTGGTGGGGGAGGCTGAAGCAAGGAGATCATAAGTTGGAGGTCAGCCTCGGCAACTTACTGAGGTCTTGTTTCCGAAATAAAATTTAGAAAGGGCTGAGGTATAGTTCAGTGGCAGAATGCTTGCCCAGCACGTGGGAGGCCCTGGGTTCAATCCCAGAACCAGAAAAGACAGAAAGAAGCCACTAGTACACTGTCTTCTCATTTGCCTGCGTGACAAGCGTCAAGTCAGTACTCAATGACTGGCTCCAACTTTGTGTCCTGTGGCCATCTCTATACATCGGACAGTCTTCAGTTCTTTCTCTTTCCAGTGCACACACACACACACACACACACACACACACACACACACATTGAGGGATTTTTGTTTCACCTTCTAAACTGTAACTTCTTGGAAGGCAGGAAACACAGAGACTAGGAGCAGGATGTCTGACACATAGTGTGGTTTTGAAAAATAATTTTTGTGGTACTGGGGATTGAACCCAGGGTCACTCTTTCTCTGAGCCACACCCCCAACCCTTTTTATTTTTCATTTTGAAACAGGCTATCCTTAAATTACTGTATGCTGGCCTGGAACCTGTGATCCTCCAGTCTCAGCCTCCCAAGTACTGGGATTACAGGTGTGTGCCACCATTTCCGGTTAGTATTTGGGTTTTTAACATAAGAAAATTCATCCTTAGCCGGGCGTGGTGGCGCACGCTTGTAATCCCAGTACTTTGGGAGGCAGAGACTGGAGGATCCGGGTTCGCGGCCGGCCTCAGCTCTCTCTCTCTTTCTCTCTCTCTCTCTCTCTCTCTCTCTCTCTCTC